>CANXYI012159078.1:0-10847 GCA_948208565.1 Hura crepitans | reverse complement strand
ATGTAAAAGCTTCTAGAAGTGTAAACTTCCTATTTAGACACTATCTCCCAATCCTATAATTTTATTACTTTTAGATGGGAGACCTATCACACTAACCCTACAAATACCCTTTTAAGCAGGAGGAAAAAAGGTGGAGGCAATTTTGAGAGCCTAAACCCACTGTCCGAGAGTACCAAAGAGGACTCCAACTAGGAATCGCTCTACTAGTCTTATAGCCCACACTTAAATTATATTCTTCTAAAACCCTACCTTTTACATTATTGCTTGAAAATCCACTTACAAAGGTAAGATCTAAGGTCTCTTGTTGTAAACGTTGATACTATTTTCATGGACCTATGATCTCCAAGGATTGACTATGAGTGAGATGATTCTATGTAATCCCCACTTTGATTATAGGAGTAAGTTATCATTTTAAGTTGTTTCATGTTGTACAATTAACTATTTTTATGCTATAATAATTCTATTATTTTCATTCTAATTGCACAGACCTATTTACAAGCATGTTAACATGTGCACGGGCTTATTATATTAGTGTATGACCAATTTATCATCCACATGGACTTATGTTTAATAATAGTGTCCTATTTATCTTATGTATCATGTTTTAATGTATTTTGTTTACTACATTGACATAGTTGTATAATGGTATCATGTTGTATGATTATCCCATTCCCTAATATACATCTTACTGGCATGTTGGAACTATTGTATGTTCGTATAGACTCCCTCTCAGTAGGAACATAGTTCGTATAGATAAGTTTATTTTATCCTTATTTATTCTATCTTTATGTCTGCATAGACTCCCTCTTATGAGGAATATAGCCTATACCGATGATCCTATTTTGCTTTAATTTGTCTTATCTTAAAGTTTGCATGGACTCCCTTTCATGAGGAACATAGTCTACATGGATATATGTGTGTTATGAATGTTTGCCTAGTTATGCAGTCCACACGGACTCCCTTTTATAAGGAATATAGTCCATATAGACATTTACTTTAAATTCCATTTTTCCCAAGTATCTATGTTTCTTATCATCATGGTTTACTCTACATTATTAATTCATCATTCTTTTTATGATAACTATCTTTTAGTCATATAGCATAACCATTTGCATTTGTGTTATACATGATATTAACATAGCATTATTAGGTCCTCACAGACTATTATGTGTTGTTTTTTACCCATCCTTTGAGTTACATGTAAGTAATCTTTCTCATTGGAGTGAAGGTTCAGACAGACGTAATAACCCTTACAAGCAGTAGTCTGCACAGACATTTGCCAGAGCTACACAAAGTCTGCATAGACTTATCAATATATAGAAAAGGACCAATTAAGTGCTCTGTTTTATTTCCTTTGGTTTTATACCTACTATATCTTTTAGCTTATTTTGGGCTACAATAGGTAGTTAAACTACTTGTTTTACATGCTAAAAGCCTAACTTCACTTCAAATGGTTTTCTACATAATTAATTGGTGTTTTCTAAATAAAATGCTTTTAAGTTTCCTTAATCAAAAGTCATACAAAAAATGTATTTTGAAAGGCCAATCTCCTAGAGATAGGAGTTAGGCAATTACTGCCAATTACTATGGAATGATGGGTAGTTGTTAGGTTAAATAACAACTAATTAATAACCCAATTTCTGGATGCCAATAAACAATTATGCTTGTTGTATGTTTTTACTGCAACTTACTTTCTACACGTGAAAAGGTGATAAGAATGCTTTAATTACCATACATGCTTGCTTGATACAGGATTGATAAACATTACAATATAGAAGGAAGGCATATTATTAGGGCATAAATAAGATTTGATTCTGAAGGTTTCTAGTATAGAAGATTAGTGGTCCTGGTGTAGAGGCTAGGTGGCAACTCCTAAACACTAAACTGCTCTCATCTTTAGTAAACATACATATTTTTCTACAGTGGCAACTCTACTAGGGACTAAGAATTTAAGTCTAAAATGGCCTAAATAATATGCCATTTAATATTCTATTTTTTTATCAATCCCATGTACTGCATCCTATATAAATTGTGATCTTTCAACCTTAGATGGTGTTATAAACCAAGACTCTATTTTTCATTAAAGAATAAAGAAGTGCTAGAATATCTATCACTCACAATCCTCATGCCTTTGGGTATAAGAAAAGGTGAACTAATCGGTTGCTATTATCCTTGATTAAAAAGACCTATTAGGAGGGACCTCTACTAGTTGGAGTTATAGGCCTTTTTTACCAAACCATAAACCTATATAGTTAAGCCTAGCAACTTCCTCGAGGTTGTATTACCCTAAGAGTTTGTGATTGCTATATGGGCTTATCACATTTAATCTTATTTGAAGTGGGGCTAAGCCTATTATGCCTTTCATTTGGAATTGGTCTAACCTAATTTCACCTCAAACAAGTCTTAAATGTTATAAGCCATTACTCTTTTATGTACCTTAATTATGAGAGGTCATTGCACTTAATTAAGCCTATATTCAAACCTATGCATCCCCCCAATAATGCTTAGGTAAACCCACCTAGGAAGAATGACTAAAACCATATGTGTAGGAGTAATAAGGTTAGAAGGCTTATTGATTGTGTTTGTCTTTGTACACTCTAACTCATATCTTTTTTTAACGTTACATTGTACCTACTACATAACATAAACTTTGCATCCTTCTTGTTTTTTATGTACCATGTGTATATCATGCTTCAATGCACATACATAACACTATACCTACTACATGACATAAACTTTGTATCTTTCTTTGTATCTTATGAACTTTTATATTTCCATCTAATACTCAAGCATTAAGTACACTTCACACAATGCTAACCATGCATTAAAAGACTTTCATCTTACAAAGGCCTATTAACCTCTTACTCAAGTATCTTATGACTCATCCATGCATTAACTATCTATACCATACATCCACACATATATATGCATCGTATTTGTTCTTATAACATCATTCATACATAAGATGTGGACCATACACATTAGGCATCAATAGGAACAATACATAACATTAGGCAACTCTATAAATCATACACTAAAATTATAAGCTTTCATAATAAGCTAAAGCACATGCACTAGAGTTATAGGTTTCATTCATACATCAATATATGTTACACATGAACAACATTACCCCATTCATATTACTTGGGCTTTGGCTTTGACATGATTGATCTGTAACACTCTAGTTTACATATGCTGTAAAACATATTTCACATCTCACAGTAACACATGCTATTCCTTAGGATTATCCTCATATTAAGATCTCTTAATCTCACCTATACACTAGCTATCCATGCAGGCATACATAACATAGATGCCATAGCACCTAAGGAATAAGCACCTCATGTGTGTATCTTATATTCTCATGCACACATCCTCACATGTATCCACACAAAACTATGCATATTTCTTCACCTCCATATGCATCATGAATATATCTCTAAGCATACATCTTTCGTACCTCTATATTATATAATTAACCCATAAGTGGTCTAACATGTGAAGCATGCATCATTTATCATGAAACCATCCATATATATGCTTAAAAGACTTACCTGTCCATGAACAATAAAATGCACATGCATTGTAATCCATGTACCTTGTAGAGATAGCTCGTATAATACCTTAGGAATAATTGTTCATGCATTGTCACCTTGTACAAACATGTCATACACACGTCATGCGGTTTTCATAAGTAGCACAAGCACAAACATGTATCTTTCATCCTAAACCATCTCATATAATTGAACTAAACTATCTCATAACTATACCTTTTCATGCACTTTGGATAATGTGTAGACCTTATCTATATACCCATGTATTCACATTTAGCATACCACACCTAGACACATCATATAGACTTCAATCACCTAGCCTCACCTCATAAAACATAGGTACCACTTCCATTCATTTAAAACTTTCTCACACCCATGTGTGTTCTTCGTGCATATTAATAACTACACCATGCATAACACCATAATGCTTTAAACATGCATCACGTCACATTAACCATATATCATGCTAATAATTAAGATCATTCTTTTCTTAGGCTCTTTTAAGGAAATGATCCCTACCTTTAAAAAGGAATCCCAATATTTGAAGATGACATTGAAGGGCAAAGACTTGCAATGCATTAGAGCAATTATCAAAGAAGCTGTGGCTTCGAAAATGGAGAACTTTTAACCTATGATTTAAGAAGAATTTGACGAGTCAAAGATTGCCAAGAGGGTAAATAGTGACCAAGAAATCAAGCCCAGTTGCCTGCCATGCAAACTAGCCAAGTTTAATAGGCTTTTGTCATCAATACTCATGGAATTAAGGAGCAAAAACCTCCATCATCCACTGACATTAGAACCACCAACTAGGCCACTTCTAGTTAACCATCACCATGACTTATATTGTGATTATCACTAAAAAATTGGCCACTTTATTGACAACTACAAAGTCCTTTGTTAAGCCATCCAAGACCTCATAGACCATGATGTGATATATTATCTTAAAAATCACCCATCACTAGAGCTCAGTATCATCCCCTAAATCTTTAAAAAGCAAGGCTCCCTCTTTTTGACTTTTTATCTACAACCTTATGGGCTAACTATTAACCAAATACAAGATCCTACCAATCAAGGATATAGAAGGATCTAATAAAGATAAGATAGACTATCCTTGTTTTCTTTTTTAGTTGTTTTCTTTCTTTTATGTTGGAACAATTAAAGTTTAACAAAACATCATTTTGGCTTTCATGAGCATCTTTGCATACCACAATTATTACATAACATGGTACTCTTAAATGTGAGTTGAGAGATTTAAAAAAAGGAAGAAACATGATAAGCTTAATCCATAAGTACCATGAATAGTTCATGATGGCTCACCATTGCTACGCATAATTTTGAAGCTCAAGACTTGATCTTTCCTTGTAAGGAATGAGAAATATCCATGATTGGGAGATATGAGATTAAAAGAAAAATAATAAGCTGGGGGCAAATAAACAATAATAGATGCTTCGTTCCTTCAATCTTGAAAGAGGTTCGAATTCAAAATGCTTTAAAACTTAAAGCATCAAATTCATTCTGTCCAATCATTTTCTTTAAAACTTAAGAACCATTCTAAATGATAAATATTTCACGGTTCTTGCTCACCTAAAATCCAAAGGTCATAAGCTCTAAGATACCAAAACTCTAAAGCCTACAAAAATAGAAAGATTTACCTTAAGTCTTAAATAATTAAGCATTCTCTTTTTAACTATGGTTGCCCTAATTCAAAAACAAAAAGAAAGAGTTTTCTAATTCTCACTAGCTTGATCAATCAAGAGCATGAGCTTAGGGAAAAGTTAGGGAAATTTAGAGCAAATAGTTAGCTAGAAAATCTTTTGATAGACTAATAATAAGGATATCATCAATGTAGTACTCGAATAGGTGAAAAGATAACATTTAACATTCAATAGAAGCATAAAGATTCAAAATGTTATAGCCACAAAGCTAGCACCTATGAAAAGCTACTTACTGATATTGACAGTTCCATCCATCTCCTATAGCAAGAGCTCCAAAACATATCGAGCCATCTTAAAAGGTCCAAGTCCATATTCAGTTGATAGGGCACAACACAATCACATTCTAAGCTTTAATCAAAGGTGGATAAGCTGAATTTAAAAAAAAAGCTTGCTAGGTTAAAAACTCATAAAGGTTGGCCTAGGTAAAAATTAGAGTATACCTCGCTAGATATAAAACACACAAAGGGCGATGTAAGTAACAATTAGAGGTCGAGAGAAAATATTTACTTGGAAAATCTTTGAACCAACTAATAACAAGAGTACCATGTTGTTAATCACATACATTTGCATGCTCATTCATTATAATCATTCACTCTTCAGCCGTACACGCTCAAATGCCCTCTATAGCAAATTGACATTTCACCTAAGCTTTGACCTCACCATTTTTCACCTTAACTTAACTTAGTTTTCAACACCTTTCCTACCCATTCCATCACCATAACTTGACCTCTCTCTTCAAGAGACATCTTATTCTCATTACCTCAATCTAGCCTATAACTTCACAACTTCACTCATTTCTTGAACCCGAGCTTTTCCTATGATAAGTCTGAAATGAGAATGATCCTAATAACAAAACATGTACTGACTCATGTATTTAGAAACAATGTCACATATACATCATAAATAATAGGTTCACTCACTCACACTCATTCATACATCCGTTTTAGGAAAAAGTACCCATTCTACCTATTCATACATTTGCTTTCATACATCCATCACAAAAGAACAGTCATTCACTATAAGAGAAGATTCATCCATTGTTCAACATACATTAGCTTTCACCATTTATTCATCATTGCAAAAAAAATGTACCATCATTTAACATGTATCTCCCTTCACCATTCATACATCATAATAGATGGTTCATTCATTCAATCATCTAGGAAAACAAGTCATAGTCTTGTTTTACATATATTTACCATTCACTCAAATACCTCATTCATTTAGGAGAAAATAAGCAAAAACACACACATCACCACATTAATCAAAAATGCATTATTCACCACTTAGTTAAAAACAGACCTTGTTGTATTCCTTTATCTAAAAAAGATTAGGAACCAATTTACATATCACTCATTCATTACCAAATTCATTCACCCATACTTATCCAAGTAAGCATGTAGTTAATAGATACATATCCACCCATTCATGACATATTCCCATTAAATCACTCTATCACAACATTTATTCATTAGAGTTATCTCATTCACCATATTCATCCACTACCTTTATGATTTCATGCTCATTCATAGTATAGAGTGCATTCATTCATTAAAGTTATCTCATTCATCACTTTCATAGTGTCACACTCATTCATCCAAGATAAGATAGAATACATTCATTCATCTAAGAGAGAACCAATCACCAAATGCATTCATAGATTTACACATGTATTAATTAATTCATCCAAAATTAGCCATATGCTTTAAGCACACTACTCATTAGGTTTACACACATAAGCATCTTATCAGACATTAGTCACATAACTCAAAGACATAAAGGACTTGTAACATACATATGCATCCTTTAAAATAGAGTCACATTCATCCATGTATTATAAAAAAAGGTTTACCCTTCCTATTGTCTAAGAATTAAGCAAAAACTTATCCATGTAAGGCACTACATGTATATCAATTCACATGTGAACATATCTTATTCGCATAAGTCGTGCATGCATCAGTGCACACATTATCATTCACAAACCACCACATTTACACATGGTTAATGACTTAGAGATACATACAACTAGGTTCTCATAAGTCGATCACACATATGCACATCATTTGAATCATATTAGGGTAGGTAACTACTCAATTTTCTTTCAATTAGAGTCTCATCCACTACTGGCAAAAGCCATATATGTATAACAAACCTACCATGTCAAATGATACTAACTCCTACTGCATTTTCTTTTACAGGATTTAACTCCATGCTTATCTTAATCTCCTTAAATTTGACTCCATGTCAAATCTAATTCTCTTCATTTTGACTTTGTGTCCAATCCAATTCTCTTAGATTTGATCCTGTGTCCAATGTAGTTCTCTCAGACTTAATTCTATGTCTAATCAATTCTCTTGGATTCGACTCTATGCCTAATCTAATTCTCTCATATTTGACTCTATGCCTAATCCAATTTCCTTGGATTCAGCTTTAATGCCTAATCCAAAACTTCTTAGGCAAGCAGGCATCCATATTCGGTGTAGTTTATCTTCCCCTTGAAGGTAAATAGGCACCCGCATTTAGTGTAGTTTTCTTTTACTTTAACAAACTTAAAATTCTTTTGAAGGCAAATAGGCACCCATATTCGGTGTAGTTTATCTTCCCCTTGAAGGTGAATAGGCACCCGCATTAAGTATAGTTTTCTTTAGCTTTAATAAACTTGAAATTCCTTTGCAGGCAATGTGATAACCCTTACAAGATTTCTAATGAAATTTATAAGCGATGCACTTTCTAGTGGGTTACCCATCTTAAAGTTGCTCTTGGTTTGCACTCCTTAACACTTATGGTGTATTGACTATTTAATTAGATATTGCTTGACTTCTCAGTCTATCCCTTAACTATTCTTATATGAGGTATAACAAACCAAGAAAACCATTTAATAGGCACTTAACATGTTATATAGAAAATTAGGCAGCACAACAGCTACTTAAGTGACGTTCTACAAATTTTGTCACTTGTAAAACCACTTCTAATATCAATATCATCAATCTATCTCTTTTCAAATCCTACTGGCCCATTCAGCAATATGACCGCATATCACATAAACTCAAAAATCACATAGGGCTTGAAGCTCAAAATCATTAGAAACCATATAATTAAAGCATTCATATAAACGGTCAATTTATATACATCACACATACACTTATATATACAGACAATAGTAGCTTCTAAGCCTACTAAACCCATAACCTACAATGTTTAAATGATTACTTACTTTCATAAAAAAATATATTTATATACCCTTCACTGTTTATGCTACTGCACTACATGATCCTCAAGGCTAGATTGCTTACCTTTGTAACCTGCACACCAAAACTCTAAGACGCTAAGTACAAAATCGAGCGGTGAATTTAATGTATTAAAAGCATGTCACATGTAGGCACTAAGATGTAATAACAGGTTATAGGTATGTAAATGTAGTGTAAGAAATAAATTCATGCATGTGACATTAATTTCAGTACTCAGTCTCCTAGGTCATTTTAATTACAATTATGCCACTATGGTATTTTCAATAAATTTAATCATTTTGTGATTTGACATCAAATATGATTTATACATTAATTGAATTTAATTTTATAGGATAAACAAGATAGACTGTACTTGATGACATTAGACTAAGAGGGAATTGAAAAGTTATGTAGTGGCACATATGCTAGACCCCAACCGTTGTGTCGGCCCAGTCTAATAGCATGGATCAGTTCACTTAAACCTCTTAATACCAAATAAGGGATAATAGGGATCTGTCCATAGACCTCCCAATAACCTAAACAAATCAATAGAAAGTGACAATATGGATAACAAAGATCAGTCTGTAGTCCTCCCAATATACAAATTATCATTAACAAATATCTAGCAGTTGCTAATCTTAGTAGACCGGTTAACCCATTTAGTGGGTGTCTAACTAATTAGCCATCTATCCTTATTTTAAGTCCATTTATTTATTGATCATCCTTTTATAATATTTATAATCCATTAACAATCAGTTATGAATTCATTTCCACATTCAAATTTTGACCCGAACAGTTATGGGTCTATTTTGGTCCTACCATACACTACAGGTCATTCTCGAAAAACGGTTTTAGGTCTTTTAACTAGGTATTTATAAGTTTAATTTAAGTGCAATTCATGCCATAAAGTTACACCTAGTTATATGCAATTTAAGTGCCATTTTTAGGTCACTTTCTTACTAGTCAATTTAGTAGGATAGTTATAGGTCACTTTTCCCATTTTTGTACACTATTACAGGCTCGTGACCACTATTCACTAGCACCATTCCATGCCAAAACAACTTACCATTATAGGCCATCTGCCATCTCACATTATACATCTCATAATGCCATTCATATTGGCCAAAAATGCCATTTCCATTTCATTAAAACATATGCTACAATTAAAAAATCAAGTTTAGGCTATTTTAGGTTTTTTTTGCCTATGTTTTAAAAGTCCATTTATAAGCCATTTTACACTCCAATTTTTTGTCATAATTTTCATAACAAGCTTACCATTTTACATGCCAAATTTCAATACAACATTGTATATACTTTACACCAATTTCATGTCATGCATCACATGCTCATGACATCATGCTAATCATGCACATTACCTATCATAACATACCATACTTAACATGTTTGCCCGTGGCACATATACCTCTCGACTATACATGTCTTGTAGCCATATACTTGCATTTTTTGATAGGTTATCATACGTACATGTCATTTATTAACATTCTAGCATATGTATACATGCATATACCTCATGTCATGCATCATATGCCATTACACAACCCATACATGCCTCAACCATACATGTCACATATATATACATGCTCATTTCACCAAATTCAGCACCTATAAATTCATTCCTATGCCAACACCTAATTTTTATACACAACATACATGCCATAAACCCAACTCACACCTCTTGGCCACATCAAATACATAACCATGATCATGCCTTTCCTCACTATACACATACACAACCAATTAAATCCATAACATAAACATCATATACCATTATAAACCATGTAGACATATGCCTTAACACTTCCCACAACCACACACAACCTCTTAGCCAAAGAGAGGCTATACCCATCCATGCATTTACTCCATTAAAACACCCTATAATTCACTCAATTATCATGGAATTAGCATCAAAATAAGTTAGTTCACTATTACCCCCACATTACCCATCATAACCATAATTTTCGTACAACATTTCCACATAACTACACTTAAAAAAACATGGCATGCCTCAAATTCATTAAATTCACATAGCTACACTTGAATTGGAGCCTTGCCTACACCTTAGCACTCTTAATTCCTTTGTTAAGCATCAATTCCTTTTTGACCTACATACACACATACATGGTGTTGTGACCAGACCCTGATTGCACATGATGCTATCGGGCTATGCGCGATGTGGTTGTTAGGATGTGGGTATGAGTCACCACTAGCTGATGTGGGTACAGCTAGTCACCAAACAAGTCTAGTCTGCATTCTGAGTTCAGGGTTATTCCGACATGGGGAAAGTGTTAAGCACCCCATACTGAGGACTTAATTTATGACATTTATTTAAA
>CANXYI012159072.1:0-18763 GCA_948208565.1 Hura crepitans | reverse complement strand
TAGTGTTGATAGTTAAGCTAGAGTTAGTGGTGGAGGTGGTAGGGTAGTAGCTACATTTGTGTGTCTAAGTAAATCTATGATTTGCTATAATAGGGCTAGAGAGGCTTATGCTTGAGCTGTTGCTTTTTAAGCTGCATCACTAGGTATTGGAGTAACTGTACTCACCTTTGGCTTATGTATGGTTGTCAGGGCATGTCTCGTCACCTCTTTTGCAAGTTCTAGTGCAATATACTCACTCATCATGCTTTACTACAAAAGAACATACAATCAGCCTCATGCAATGTAGCTTTATTGGGGGCATAAAACCCTAAACCATAGCACTTATGTATACTAGGCCTAAAAATGCCTAAACCTACTTTGATACCACCTAACATAACACCCTTTGCCCAATCTCTAAGGGAACCGGACAAGGAATGCTACTTTTCGATGGTCACCCATCCTATTCCTACCCTATATGTCAATCATTTAACACTTATTAACTTAACTACTCAACTTATGCTATATGGTGACTCTATTACCCTAACTAGTTATTATTCTCAACTAGACTACCTCTGACTATTATAACCTATATATGTGGCCATTATCTATTTTATAAATATTCCAGTAGCATGACAACTGCTGGAGTGAAAAATCAAAATTTTAAACTGGTGAAAAAAAACTTCTATATAATTAAGTATCAATTCACCACATCTTAAACCTATCTAGTCCTTCACGCATCATCCACACTGCAACACAATGTCTTAGACCCACAACATTCTAGATCACACATAGTCAAAGGTATATATATACATACATATATAATCTATTAGTAGTTATTTTAACATAAACCAAAATACAATGATATACATATTTAGTATCATTATCATCCTAATCCTAATGCCCTACATATAAATGAGTGCCTTACTACATACACAAAATATAAAAAAACTATACCCTTAACTTGTGACAGCTACACTATAAGTCTTAAGGCTACTTAGCTCCCTACTATTTTATAGTTGTGCATCAAAACACTAATATGCTGAGTATAAACTTAGTGGTGAATTTAAGGCAATATATATGTGTAATGATGCACCATCATGTAGAAATGCACATCATGCAATTGAAGTAATCATGCAAGTCTTGTTATTTACAATTATGCCATTTACTAGCCTATTCCTTTACTTATCCTATACGTCTTATAACTTGTCCCAATATTCACTATTATAACATTAATTATTCATAATTATACCAATCAAGTTATATAGGAAGTATTAGTATTATATTATGTATGTATATCCCTTTTTACTCATTTAGGCCCATACTAGATAAACTACACTTTCAAACACTAGATAGTGGGATCCAAACTGTGCAGTGGCCCACATTATTGACTTCTATAACTATACTTACCCAACTCTAATAGATAGTAGGGATTAGTTCATGAGAACTTATGAAATCAGAGTGGCATGGATAAGTCCTAGTGGACCTCCCAATAGTAGAGATAGCAAGGATCAACCCCATGGGACCTTCTAAGTACTAGTTATCATATCTTCTTAGGTGGATAATAGAGATTAGCCACATGGGAGCTCCCAAATCCATAATGACATGGGCAAGTAGGGTTAAGCCCATATAGACCTCCCAAAACCTAAGTGTTCAGGGCTATCTATTAGAACCTCATCGATTGCACCCACCACTTTAAATACACAAGCAATGGCCTAAAAGGACCAAAATCCCTAGTAGCTACTAATTCCCTAGTTGACCAATCAACCCATCCAATGGGCATCTAATTACTATTGGCAAATTCTAATTACTAATTTTATTTACTCAATTATAGTTCATTCATCAACCAGCATAATATAGTTAATAACCACCACAATTACGTGCACATCATCACTCTTGCATACATAACCATTATAGTGAATTTTCCCCTTCGTGTCACTATTTATTTGGTAATTTCTATGACTTTAAATCTCAAGCCATTATCCTCACACAATTCATCACAATTGTCTCAATATTGTATGTCATTACCATTCCAACTTTCATACTTTTATTATGAATACTATTACCATTATTCAGGGACTCAGTTATATATATTGTTTCATCTTATTCAATTTTATACACTTGTACAATTAAAACTTTATTCTTACCACCATTACTAATCATCATCACACATGATACACACATTTCATGCCTTACGACATTGGGTTATGTCATCCCTCACTATTCATCATTATTCCCTTTTTCAATTATCACATTTATAAACATTATTTATGCTCACATTATGGCCTAAATGCATTACCATTACTCACCACCAACACTTGCACACTAACACCTACCTCATGCATACCATTTAGCCATACTATGAACACACACATGCATTGACATTTTTTCCATATTAATCACACATATATGCTTCTTTTTATCACATTAACATAATTGTATAAGCATTACACTTTTTCATGCACACATATAGCTAAACTTGCACTTCTATACACACATTTATGCATACACTTAATCACATGCATTTATTACCCTAAATTCAAATACCTAGAGTCTGAAAACACCATTTTTCTGTAATATAAGCCTTTGGCTGGCCTTTATCACCAAGCCTCCTTTCTTGACCTAGAAACATACATAATTTAGGGTTTAGAAAATTATAAAAGATGCTACATATTTCTATATTCAAATCTAACTACAAGGTTATTCTTAGAATACTTATGACTACCTAAAAAAATAAAAAATGAAATAAAAGGCCTTACACAGGAAAATGGCACTAGTCACCAAGTGCTCATATCTCATTTTGAAGCCTTATATCTCAATTTTATCTATTGGAATGGCTTTTTGAGATAGTGGATAAAGGACCATAATAAATTTTTGGGGTTTGGGCTTGTATAGAGAGAAATGAAGAAAAATAGAGGAGAAAGGCTTAGGCAGCAATGGCATTAGCTTTGATGAAGGAGGAAGATGACTCCTTTTTGCACATGTGATGCTTACACATGTGTTAAGGGCCTTATATTAGTGAGGTGGATGGCTTGAATCGTGCCATGTATCGATCAAATAGTCCATTTTAACTTGATTTTCTCTTATACTTTAGAAATTCAAAATAATTTCTTTAGACCTCTAAAAATCATTTTTTTAGTTTTAGAAATTCTCAATTATGCCTGTTATAGGCCGCTAAAATCTTAGGTCAAAACTCCCTTCAAAAATATGGTTATTATTCACTTGCATAATTATAAAATTCTAAATAAATATCAAATAACCTCATAATATTAAAATTCCTTTACCAATAGACTCAATAGAATTTTTGAGCTTTAGGATATGGTATTTTCAAGTTTGTTTAGGCACATCTCGGAGCTGTGCCAACACAATCTTAACTAAGGCCACTATTCACTAGTTCTTAGCCTAAAATGATTTATTAGTTCTGTTAAAAGTATTAATTCTTTCATTTTCCTCATTATATGCCCCATCAGAGTTTTATGACTAGCACTTCCCTTTCTAGCCATCATAAGGTGCTTTGCTATCCCGAGAGAAATTATTCTTGCTTCAAAATTATTATTCTTGAAACTGAGATTTACGGGTATTACACCCTTGTCTCACACTTCCGAAACTCAATAAAGTGGTTAGTTTTCTTTACTGATTAGCCAGTTTTTTCAACTATGAGATGATATGAATAAAGGAAAGGGCTTTCAAAACTTAGCCCAATCTGGAAATAGAAGTCCAATAAATAATCAAGCCACAGTTTAAAACCCTTATAGTCCTAAGTGGAAGATTAAAGAAAACAAAGTAATTGACTAAAAGAAAAGTATGAACGTTACATAGACATATGCAATTTACTTACTATGCTTTCATTCTCTAGCTGTAGATTACACTTTGTGAGCTACTTAGACTATTAATGCTCAATATACCATCTATGCATTGAAAAACACTAAGGCCTAAGCAATAATGCTTAGTGGTACATAATGTAATCCCTAAACATCAATAGATTAACATAATTATAGTATTCAGATTACAACATTATAACATACTCATGTTCATGCATAACCCTTATAAGTTGATTATCGAAATCATACTTATAAATTCAAGTCACCACATGTAATGCCTATGTGTCAAGGCTCCATGGATAGTGCCATTAGGATCGAGAAATGTGCCTAGGTGTTGGGCCACTTGCATGAGAATCAAGGCATCGGTTCTAGTCACAAAACATTGAAGGGCTCTAAAATAATGAAATATGCCAAAATTAAAAATTTAGCAAAACTACTAAATCAATTTAGGCTATAATTTAGTGGCCTATAGGGTCAGATTGAGTCAAGCTAAGAATGACCCAGGATGTGCTAGATGGACCTGAAAATATAATAACTTGAAGGTCAAAAATTCCTTTGAGTCAATTGGTGAAGGAATTTTTGAATTCCAAGATCATTTGCAAATTTTTATAATTTTTAAGTTTGGTACACAAATCAAGGCATTTTATAAACTGCCCTATCGATGGAATCGAGGTGTGAAATTTTATGAGTATGTAGATGGGATTAATCAAGGATTTCTAAAATAAATGGCATAATTTTTTGGGGTTCTTATGATTTTTAAATTTTTTTTGAAGTATCTACCAAAACTAAGCCATTTACGAGAGGTTTGGGTGGCCGTGTGTCCCCCTCATGACACCTAAGCTACCCTAGGACCCTTACTCTATCAAAACAAGTGACCACATGGATGAACCCGCTCACCCCACTCAAATTTCTTTCTTTCTTCTTTTTTTTTTGTTATCGATGCCACTATTTCAATTTTTCCACCATTTTTGCTCCTTTTCCAAGCTCTTTTCAACATCTAATTGTGCCTAAATTACTTTCAATGTGTTTAAAATAAGATGGAGAAGGATTTGGAGGCTAAAGGAAGGTCAATAATTAAAGAAAAATCTTAGAAGGGCTAAGGGTGTAGAAAATTAGCATTGAAATTTAAGTGTTCAAATTTAAGTGTTTTAAGCTTTTTTAACTTATTTTCTAGGGAATTTAAGGTTGCTAAAGATGCTTATATGCTTAGATTTTCATTTGTGTATATGTGCAATTTTTGGAGGAATTTCAAATTAAAGTTGATGTGTATAAGAACTAAGCTTGGGAAGGGTGTATAAGGCTAGTTTTCATGATGATGAAAGGCTTAAAGTGTATGGATTTTCACTAAATTTGAGTTAAGGTATGTGAACTGAAACATTCACCTCATGCCACTTAATTTTCAAGGCCTAAATTTGGGAATTGAATATGGAAAAGTTAGTTAGATTGCTTCTAAGGTATAACTAAGGGAAAGGAAAGTTGTTCATGACTTGGTTACATGAAGAATGAATGCTTCTTTTGTTGATTTAATAAAAAAACTAAGAATGATGCTTAAATTCTATTTGGTTGAGAGGTACATAGGAGTAAATGTGTGTTTTGGTGATTTTAAAGTAGTTTTAGGGTGATAAGTATAGTTTTAGCAAGTGTGTGCATAATGGTGGTATGGCTTAGTAAGTGGTTTGTATGATTGGAATGATAGTTGAGAGCTATCCTAAGGGTATTATTAAAGGTGTGGTATGGAAACTTGAAAATTTGCATGTTTTTGGATTGGTTTTGAAGTAATTACGGATTGTGATATGGGAATGCTTAATGAAGGCTTGTGTCTTTGTGTTCTAGTTTATGGCCGAGGCATGTAATAAGGATGTGTTAGTTTCAATGGCTTAGAAATGAGAATGTATATATTTAAGTTTACTTTTATTATGTTAATATGCAAATATGTGTGATTGAAATTAATTAAATGCATGTTTGAGGCCTTAGGAATCTATGGTTAAGAGCTATGTGTGAAACTAATGGCATGAAAATCTTGGCAAAGCATATTAAACTTGTGTACATGATAAAGCACAATGGAATGAACATGTGTTCACTTAGATTTCTTGGCATAATTGGGATAGATGTATGTTGTGCTCATGGCATGAAGTGAATGTCTTGAATGTGTTTTAAAAGACAAATAAACACTAAAGACTTAAACTTGATAGTCAGCCTAAAATGGACACATTACTTTGTCATTAAAATGAACCTAAAGATGGACTAATTGAGGACTTGAATTGAATGCCTAAAATGACTAATTGCGACACTTACATGAATAGCCAATGAAAGCCTAATGTATGATTATTTGAATGGCATGATTAGACTTAGCCCTGGGCTTATGAAAATATGAAATGAATGGTGAAATTGCCATTGAAAAATGAGGTGAAATGAGCTTTGAAATGGCTATCGCAAAGTAAGAAATAGACCTACAACTGTCCTAAAATAAACATTTTCTAAACCAATAATTGAAATGGACAATAAATGATTAATAAATGGCATTATAATATGGAATGAATCCTAAAATGGTATGATTAAAATTAGGGTTATGATAGTACCTAAAAATACTATTGATGAAATGACCTGAAACTGTCCAATAAGGCCTATAACTGTCTAAGATAAAAATCAATTATGTGATAAAATTTGTAACTAATATTTTTGAACTAAGAATATTAAAACATGTTGATTAGTAAAGAAATGAACAAAAGATGTGATTAATTGGCTCATTAGTTAAACACCTACTAGATAAGTTGACTGATCAACTTAAGGATTAGCAGCTGCTACACTGTTTGATTTTTTGCTAGGGCCAGTATAGCGGTTGAGGTCCATTATGGGGCCACTATAATTGTATACTAGGTAGACAATTATGTTACTAGCATATTTAGTGCCATTATTAGATTATGCTGGTATAGCATCACAGGTCCTAAGGTAGTCTACTGGGCAAGCAAGACTATGTAATTGGATGAAATATTTAACTTGGGAGGTCTGTAGACTGATCCCTATGATTCTATCAGGCCAGTGTAGTGGTCAAGATCTAAAATGTGGATCATTGCATAGTCTCTGTTCCCTCTAGGTATAATGTATTTAAGTGTTGTCTATCTAGTCAGACCTATCATTTCAATAAAATAAATAACTTATAAGTTAATGATAATAATAGATATTATATGGCTAATTTAAATGAACTAAACAAGTAACTAATTACAGATTACACATATGTAAACCATAAGGGCATTATGGTAATTTTGACAGAAAAATAAAATACATTGACATGATAACCTGGAACACTTAAGATTATTATTATGTGAATATATAATGATTATGGCATGCTTTAAATGTATGAATTCACCACTGAGTATTATGTACTCAGCATACCTATTTCGGTGCATAGGTAACCAAAGTTAGCAAATAGCCTCCTGATACGTGCAGTACAAGTTCAGAGGATAAGCTAGAAGGTGACAATGTGAATAATGTATAGTTTTACACTCATGTACATATGTGGGATAAATGGGTACAATGTATAAAAGTAATGTAATATGTAAACATTAAATGTAGACAATGGGTTGTAAATAAGTAAACTATGAGATGCCCATGAATGTGTGATTTTACTTGATGCTTATAGAATATGAGCCTAAGGCTTTAAGATATGAATGTATTGATTATTACTTAAGGCCTATGTTGTTGTATGATCCAAGGCATCTACCTCACTAATATTAAAGGCCTTTGCACATGTGGGTTGTCACATGTGCAAAAAGCATTTTTTTCCTTCTCTTTCTCCCTTTGGCTGACACCATACCCATCTTCACTCTTCTCCTTTTTTTTTCTTCTCTTTCTTTCACAATTCTCACCTAATTCCATCAAATTTTATATGCTTCTTTACCTCTACAGCCTTTTGAATTCATTCGAATTGATAGAATTAAGAAACAAATGCTCAATTAGGAGAAATAAAAACTTGGTGTATAGTGTCATTTTTTAGTGTAAGTGGTTTTATGTCAATTTTTTTTTTGTTTTGGGTAGTCTAAAGTATGTTTAGCATAGCCATGTAATTAGATTTCTAATTGGAGCTATGTAGTATTTTTTAGGAATTTTCTAAACCGTAAATGCATATATTTATAGGAAAAGAAGGAGAACTTGGTGAACAAAGGCAATCAAAGGGTTAAAATGGTGGAAAAGGGTGTTTTCACACCCTAAGTATATGAAATTGGTGTAATTTATGTGTGTAGTTATATGTGTGCATGAAAATGCATGTGTACATGTGTATAAAAGTGTGAGTGTGTGCATATGTGTACATATTTATGAAAAATGGTTATGTTATAATGATAACATGATAATGTGAAGCTTATGTGTATGGTTTACATAGAATAAAAGCATGTGTGTGTGTGTATGTGAAAAGGATGGCCGAATGGCATGCATGGTGGTAATGTGAGTTGTGGTGGTGAGTGATAAGTAATGGCAATGAAAATGAGCTAAAAAGTTGACCTAAAAGGCATGTATGAGGTTAAGTTGACAAAGAAAATAATGAATGGCAAACATACATATTATAACCTAAAATGTGACCTAGTATGATAAGTAAATAAGTGTATAAAAGTGACAATTTATGATGTGGTTTGATATATATGATTACATGGAAGTGAAATGTATGAAACAACATGAGTATACGTATCATTAGTAATTAGTAATAATGCTCTCATTATGGTATGAGAAATGATTATGATAATGGTATGCAATATGAATGTTCTTATGGTAAATTATCTAATAAAGATCACTTGTGAATAGAGGTCATAAAAATGACCAAATGAATTATGAGGTGCTCATAAAGTGACCCGTAACTAGGGAATGTGTTTAAGTGCAAGTGTGCACATAATTATGGGAATTATGATGATATTATGAGTATTGATAAATGGCCTATAACTGTGTTAATAAATTAATAATAGAAATTTAGCCCATATCAATTTGACATCCACTGGATAGGTTGACTGATCAACTAGGGATTTAACAACTGCTAGGGGTTTTAGTCCTTATAGGCCGTTGCCTGTATGATTGAGATGGCGGGTGTAGCCATCGAGGTTTTACTAGTGAACCCTACACACCCGGGTATTCAGAGGCCTAGTGGGCTGATCCTTTCTTACCCATTTTATTTGTGGATTTGAGAACTCCCTCAAGGCTTAACCTACTATACACTTGATTTGATGACTGGGATTCGAGAGATCCTACAGGACTGATCCCTAATATCCCTACTATTGTTAGGAGGTGCACTAAGACTGATCCCTGCCACTCTAATTTAGGAGGTTCTCATGAACTAATCCTAACTACCAGATGGATTTGGGTAGGTACAACTACCGACATCCAAAATGTTAGCCACTGCACAATCTAGATCCCACTATCTAGTGTCTTTAAAAGTAGTCTTTCCAATATAGGCCAAATTAAATAAAGAGAGTTATATAGATTTAAAATGGCATGAATGCATAGTATGATTTAACTGATGTAATTAAACTAATAAACTGTGTGATTGAATAAGTGAGACAAACTATGACACATAAGGTTTGAAAAGTGGAAAAGATTAATAAGGGCATAATGGTAATAACTTGATGTTGCATGGCTACCTCCATGGTATTTTGTGTGTGCTTTTGCATACTTGCATGTTAACATGTATATATTGCATCAACTTCACCACCAAGTTTATACTTAGTGTGTCGGTGTTCTGATAGACAATTCATAGCTATTAAAGTGGCGTAGCCTTAGAGTGTGCTGTGTAGCTGATCAGCCTTCACGAGGTACATTTTTATCTATTTTTTAGTATGTGTACTGACATGCACTCATGTATAGTAGGTTGGGTCAAGGATGTTAATGTAATTAAGAATATGTTTTAGAGTACTATAACCTATAATTATTAAACTAAACTACTTAACGAATGCATGTACTTATATTATGCATGTATGTGTTTGTGTGTGTGTGCGTATGTGTGTGTGTGTGTGTGTGTGTGTGTGTAATTGCATGTCTGAATGATGGTGGGTTTGAGACCTTATATTGTATAAATATGTGTTGAGATTGATGGTGTGGTTTAGAGGAGTGGATAGGTCCAGAAGCTGGTAAGGATATTGATATTGAATATAAAAGTGTTTATCATAAGTTTAAAAATTTTGGTTTTTCCTTAGGTAGCCGCTATGTTGCCCAAATTTCAGTAAATAGGGTTACTGTCCTAAAATTTGGTTATGTCAACCTTTTATAGTCCACAAAGGACCAATATCTACCAATAGCACAGAAATGACAAAAACATATCAGCAAAATAGATAGGGCCATAAGTGTTAAGTGAATGATCACTAGGGTAGAAACATGATGGGTAACCTTAAAGAAGTAGCATCTCCTATCAAGTTTCATGGGAAATTTGGTAAGGAGTGTTACATTAGGTGGTATTAGATCTAGGTTTAGGCATTTTTAGGCCTAGTATGCATGAGTGCCATAAGTTAGGGTTTGGTACCTTGTAATGCTACACTGCATGAGGTTGATTGTTTATTCTTTTGTAGTTATGCACAATGAGTGAATTGACCCCACTAGAATGAGGGGAAGAGGTGCCAAGCCATGCCTCAATAGTTATACATGGATGGAAGCAAGTATAGCCATGCCATTGCCAAGTGATGCAGCACATTAGCAACTAGCACAAAGATAGGTATAAGCTTCACCAGTGCTTCTACAGTAGATTATAAACATGTTAAGACACATATCTACTACTGCTCCACCACCACCACCACCTCTACCACCCCTAGTGCCTTGCAAAAGACATACTTAGAAAGAGTAAAAAAGATAGAGGCTTAGATTTCTTAGGATCAATAAAGGATGATGTTGCTAAGGCAAAATATTGGCTAGAGTGGACCATCAAAATATTGGAATAGCTTGAGTGCACTCTTGAGGAGATTTTGAAGTGTGCCTTCTCATTCCTCTAGGAAGAGGCTTTCCATTAGTGGGGCACCACACAGAGATGAAAGGCTATAGCTAATCTTATATGGGTGTTTTTCTTTTAAGAGTTTTGAAAGAGATACTTGAGTTTTATTGAGATAAAAAGTGGTAGGAATTTCTAAACTTGAAATAGGGAATAAGGTCAGTATCAGAGTATGAAAAAGACTTTGTGAGGCTAAGTAGATATGCAAAGGAGTTTGTACCTATAGAGGAGGAGAGATGTAAGAGGTTTAAGAAGGGTTTTAATATGATGTTATAGATATAGATTGCCGTTACTCAAATTTGAGAGTTTTCTATACTAGTATCAATAGCATAAAACATGGAAAAAGTGGTAAAAGAGAATAAGGACCTTTTCTAAAAGAAAAAACCATTCACTATTGGCCAAACTAGCTTAGCACCTTAGGCAAACAAGAAGTAGAAAGAGTCCCAGGCTATGCAGTAGTCTTAAAGATAGGGTTAGACAGAGAGGTTAAGTCAAGCTTCTAAATCTAGGCCTCGACCTCCACAGCAGGCCTCTAGTGCTATAGTGTCATGGCAAAGAGCATACCTCTAATAAGTGTGACATGTAGTAGAAAGCATTAGGGACTGTGTTGGTAGATAAGAGAATGATAATGCTTTATGTGTGGAGCTAGAGACCAATACTAGAGGGACTACAAAAAAATCAAGCTGATGCCACTAAATTGTAAGCCTCTTCCCCAACACCTAGTAGAGGGCAGAAGAAGAACAAGAACAATATGCTAAGCCCTAGCCAAAGGATGAGATATGAGACATGTGCCTGGGCTTATTAGTATCCATCCAAGCATGTGAGGAATCTAAGGTGCTAGATGTGATTGCTGGTACATTCTCTTTATTTGATGTACCTTTTTTATCATTGATAGATCTAGGATCCATATACTCTTATATCTATACTACACATGCATAAGATGGAGGATTAGAATCAAAACCCATAGAGTTAGACATCTTGGTAAGCAACCCAATTGGGTAGAGTGTGTTAGTGAATTGGGTATACAGACATTGCCTTCTAGTGATCTAAGACCATGTGTTTCCAATAGTTCTTATTAAACTTCCTTTCAATGAGTTTGACATTATCCTAGGTATAGATTGGTTATCTGAACATAGGGAAATAGTTGATTGTGAGCAAAAAAGGTTTACCCTCAGGATAGTTTAAGGATAGGAAGTTATGGTAGTAGGTGAGAGAAACCTTTTGCCTAATATTATCTCAGTGGTAACAGCTTGTCATCTCATCCGGAAGGGATATGAGGCTTACCTAGCTCATGTAATTGACACTAATAACACACCACCTAGTCTTGATCTAATACCTATGTTGTCAAAATTCCTTGATGTGTTTCCAGATAAGCTAACAAGTTTACCTCTACAGAGAGAGTTGGAATTTGAGATTGAGGGGTATTCAGGTACTACTCTCATCTCTATTACCCTATACTTGATGGCACCCACAAAATAGAAGGAGTTGAAGGTCCAGTTACAAGAAATGTTAGATATGGGCTTTATTAGGTCAAACACTTCATCGTGCGGAGCATCTGTGCTATTTGTGAACAAGAAAAATGGGTCGCTTCGATTGTGAATCGATTATAGGCAGTTGAATATGGTGATAGTCAAGAATATATACCTATTGCTTAAAATTGACAACCTGTTTGACCAACTTAGTGGTGCCAGTGTGTTTTCTAAAATAGACTTGAGATCAGGGTATCACTAGTTGCAAATTAAGGAAGCTGATATTCCACAAAATGCTTTTTGTACTAGATACAGGCATTATGAGTTCTTAGTGATGCCATTTTAGACTCACTAATGCCCTACAACTTTTATGGACCTAATGAATCGGATCTTTAAAACATATTTGGATTGGTTTGTTGTAGTTTTTATTGATGACATTCTAGTATACACCAGGAGTCAAAAGGAACATGAACAATATGTAAGGATAGTAGTACAAACTCTAAAAGAGAAGCAACTATATGCAAAGTTGAGTAAGTGTGAATTCTGGCTGAAGGAAGTTGTCGTTTTAGGCTATATTGCATCAATAAAAGGTATCTATGTTGGCCCAAGCAAAGTTAAAGCTGTGATAAAATGGAAACCCCTTAGTAATATGACAGTGACATAAAGCTTCATAGGATTGGCTGGTTACTATAGGAGATTTGTGAAAGGGTTCTTAATGATTGTGTCTCCATTGACTAGGCTACTGCAGAAGGATGTGAAATTTGTATGGGATGATAAGTGCCAAGGAAACTTTGATAAGCTAAATGTAATGTTAACTTAAGCCCCTATTCTCACATAACATGAATAGGGGAAAGACTTTGTAGTTTATAGTGATGCATGTCCTAATAGGCTCAACTATGTACTGATATAAGAAGGTAAGGTGATTGCTTGTGCTTCAAGGTTGTTAAAGACACATGAAAAGAATTACCACACACACAACTTGGAGCTAGCTATAATTGTGTTTGCATTGAAAGTGTGGAGAAACTAATTGTATGCTGAAAGGTGTTATAGCTATACAAATCATAAAAGTTTAAAATACCTTCCCACATAAAAAGAATTGAATTGAGGTAACGACATTGGATGGAGTTAATAAAAGATTATGACTATTTAATTGACTACCATCTGGGGAAAGCCAATGTGGTAACAGATGCATTGAGTTAGATGTTCATCACTACCATGAAAAGCTATGAATAGATGCATGGGATATGCAAAGAACAATGCAATCTTAGCTAAACTACATGTGAAACTTGATTTGAAATAACAAGTGAAAGAAGCATAGATATGAGATGAACAGCTGGTGTAAATAATAAGTAAAATCAAAGAAGGGAACACCATTAACTTTATGCTTAAAAAAGGTGGCTATCTCTACTACCATGATAAATTATGTGCACCCAAGGTAGATGAACTGATGACATAGATTTTGAGGGAAGCATATGAAGCTCTCGATGTTATGTAGCTAAAAAGTTCAAAGATGTACCTTGATTTGGAACCTCACTATTGGTGGTCAGAAATGAAACAAGATGTGGTAGAGTATATAGCTTAATGTTTGATATGTTAGCAATTGAAAGCTGAGCATCAGGTCCCTTTGGATTGTTACACCTAACAACAATTCTAGAGTGGAAGTGGGAAAAAGTCATTATAGATTTTGTGATAGGTTTGTTAATAACGAGAAGTAAGTGTGATGTAGTTTGGGTGATTATGGATGGGCTATCCAAGATAGCTCATTTTATTTTGGTCAGAATGGATTATTCTTTGGATCAATTGGCATAATGTTATATAGATGAAATCATGAGACTGCATAAAGTTCTAGTTGCCATCATCTCTGATCGAGACCTATGTTTCACCTATAAATTTTGGAAGAGCCTATAAGAATATTTCAGCACCTATCTAACTTGCAACACTACCTTTCATCCATGGATAGATGGATAGTCTAAATAGGTGATACAGGCATTGGAAGATATGCTACATAGCTATGCCATTAAATTTAAAGGAAGCTGGGATCAATATCTATCCTTAGTTGAATTTGCCTATAACAATAGCTATTAGACTAGCTTAGGCATGGCTTTGTATAAGGCATTGTATGATAGAATGATCTAAGTAACTTTGCTAAGCTCATCATAGATGGAACCATAACTAATAGGATTTGATTTCTCCTTTAAGAAATACCATTCTGCTTTGGCATATATAAAGGAGTCTATTGAGATAATATACTATTATCTCTCACATAACTCTGAAATTCTTGACATACGTATTCTCTACCTCAATCCAATCAAAGTGTTTTAAATATTTCTGTCAAGCTATTTCTCAACTTCATTTTTAGAATTTTTTGAAATTTTCAAAGTTTTTGAATTTGTAATTTAACAAGTACACATATCTATATCTAAAGTAATCACTGATAAAGGCAATAATGTAGAGAACCTAAACCCAATAATCAATGATAAAGGTAATGACTTTAATAATCAAATAAAATCCACTTTTATTAATCAGCCATATATTCAAACATTAGGGTTTTAGGAACTCAAAACTAAAATTTGGTGATAAAACTTATTAAATAACTATTCGAACTAAATAGCAGGATTCTAGTCAAACAACATAGCAAATTTTCAAAATTTTGGTTCATTCAAGCATATAATAAAATTTAAAAAATTCATAAAAGAATAAAAAAATTATTTCCAAATATTTTTAATCCATATCTAACCATTAAAAAGGAATAAAATGGTTCCAACAAAGATTGGAACATCCAAAAATTAAAAACAAAAGCTATTTATATTAGAGGAAATCACATAATAAGAATTTACCGTAAATTCTCTATGCAATTCTAGTATGCATCTTTCCTTTCTTTTTCTCTTCTCATTAGGTTGTCATAAACCATAATAATCCACAGTTGGAATACCTATAAGGTAATCCATACAAGATGTTCTTAAAAGAGAGAAACTTGAAAATCCAAGTGCTAGTAGGATTTTGAACTAGAAGAAGGAAGAAAAAGAAATTTATGCATGTTTAATTATTTTATGCAGCAATTTCTACTACAGAAACTCTTTGTATTGTGGTTCTAGAAAGAAGGTTTATTTGTACTTTAAATAAACTTTTTTTTTATGCCAAATTTTGATACTTAAAGTCAGCCCTAAGTAGGACTAGAATGGACCCACCAATTGGGCCCTTTTTTGTCCTATGGGCATAAGCCTTTTGATAGGCTTATGTCTAATCTACTTTGGCCCCACTTTCATTAATCCTATATGGCACTCTGAGGACACATTTTGTTTTAACAATTACTTTGATTTAAGGGAATTTAAACCTTTTCAAATCCCATAAGAAATCAGATGCATCAACTATTAAAATTTGGAATCAGTAGGGCCTAAGTGCAAAAACCTTAATTTTCTGGACTTCTAAATTACAAGTGGGCCCTAAGACCATTTGCTTATTTCTTCTTTTTAATTAATCTTCCAATGATATGTCATATCATTAGAGCATTTTATGTCATGGAATCTTCCTTAAACTCCTTTTATCTTTGTGACCTTATAGGTTTCCACAATAGGTTTGCATTACATAGTGAATTAGAGTTATAGTCCAATTGGGACTCTATTGATTCAATCTTATTGAATCCATATCAATTCACTAATTGATATATCACTTGTATAAAAGTAAAGAGTGACATCTAGCCTTGTATTATGACTACCCAAGTGCTAGAAAGTGAAGTGGTTTGACTTAGCCCTTTTATATATAGTTACGTGCAATGAAGTCCTTTTACCATCTTTTATCCTATCCAATTTAGACCACAGATTTGTGTTAATTCAAAGCATAATTATGTATGTCTAATTAAGCCCTGGACATATTGTTATGATAATTTCACCTTTATTCCAAAAATGCCCTTTATGAATCCCATTCACAGATGGCATCTTACTTTGGCTAAAGATTCTTGAATAAAGATTAGTTATTAGAACTATGAGAGAAACTTCATGTTATAATCTAAGGTAGTGAATCCTTTGTTGGTTACTACCTTGCTTATAAATATGTCATGCCATACCTAAGCACCTCACTACATGTACTTCTTATTAAAAGTAAAAGCTTTGGAATTAAAGTGTGTCACTCTATATTTAAGATAGTTAGTGATTTTACATCTAAGGACACTTGCACCACTAATATAATGAGTTACTTTCATAGATATAGATTAAGTATCCATGTGAAGATCTCATGGGTGGTCTCTGATGTACTTATTTCTAAAGTAAGCATCAACTTGTTAACTCTAAGCACTTTTATGGTTACAAATTATGAGAACTATAGCTTGATCTAATTAAGAAGTATAACATATGTTGATCTATCTACATTAATAATGTCCCATCTTGGTAATACTATAATCAAGGATATTTAGGTATATCACATTTACATGCAATAAGAATCTCACATCATGAACACTTCATGATTTCATCTGCACTGTGATTTTATACCAGGGACTTTATAACATAGTTAAGACATTGCAGACAATTATAAGTAATATATAAAAGTACCATGATATAATGAGAAATACCTTATACATTAATTCATAAGGCTTAAACACATAAATATAACCTATTATAAAAGCTTTAGGGCATACATCTAACATGACTTGAGGATAGTTCTCTAGCATACTCTTTTATGTCTACTGCCACATGTTTGATAAGTAAGATATGTGTTCCTTACTGTAAATACTAGGGCACTAGAATCTTCTCTTTACTGATGCTATCTAAACTATCCTCTCAGCCTAAATCTCTATGTCTCTACTGGTCTTTGAGATGATTATGCAGAAGGATTTTCTCTCTCTCTATTGCTCACCTCTAGAGCTAAGCTTTCCTATCCAGTAGTGAATTATCTCTTTTTTCTCCAAAATCTCTTAATGTATTTTCAATATATCTTTTACTGCATAAGCTACTATAACTAGGTTGGCCAATTCATCAACCTTATTTACTTCCATCTATAACCTAATCTCTCTCTCAAGACCTTTTTCAAATCTACTATATCTATCTTGCTCTGTAGGAATTATCTAATTGGAATATCTACTCAATCTAGAGAACTCTTTCTCATATTCAATAATCGACCTCTCTTTCTTTTTCACATATAAAAATTCCTATCCTTTCTTATCTACATATGTCTCTATGATATATCTCTTTTTAAACTCCTTTAAGAAAATCCCCCATGTCACAAATGTAGTAGCTTTACATTTTAGAACTATTTTCCACCATAAGTGTGCCTCTATTTGTAGTAGCAATATGGCATAAATCAAACATTCTCTACTGTGCATTTTAATTACTCTAGAATCCTCTCTATTCTCCCTAGCTAGTATTCTACCTTAACAGCATCATCTATATCAGCTCCTTCAAAATTAATATCTCCCATCTTTTTGACTCATTTAAGATAAGTCTTTAAGAGAGCATGTGGTGGTGGTTGCTATTGTACGGGTGGTTATGGTACAAGTGGTGGTTGTTATGGAATAGTTGTTGCTATAGTCTGACTCTATAAGTTATCCATTTGGTGGTGATTTGTGCTTATTCTAGTGCTTATGCTAATCGGGTAAATATAGATTATGCTACATGACTAGGTGTTAAAGCTTCGGCACATGTATGATCATTAATTATAGGTGGGGCTATAACTTTGTACCTCTTCTTTTTCACTAACTGGCAACCTTGAATCACTCATCTTTGACCTATATCAATAAACAAACACTAGCCTTAAGCAGTGTAGTGTCATGTGATGTATAGATATGTCAACCTTATGGAACTCATATATAGTCTAATGCACCTAGAAATCCTTAAACCTATGCTCTAATACCAATAAAGGTTACAGCCCCCTTGACCTGGTAGGTAGATTTGAGTGAGAAATGTTACATTATAACACCTCTGACCTAAATAGTTACCAGCTTGAATAAGAGATGACACAAAAACAAAGTTACACTTTTTTTAGCATTATCTTCTTAAAACCCCTTTACATGAAAAATATACATATCATCATAATTTTTTCATATAAATAAAATTTTGGCAACATCATAGCTATATATAAAAATATCCCAAATTAAAACCTTTAGAAAATAACACTTCCATAATATCTCAGTTAACAACCAACAACCTGGACCCTTTTGGTCCTTATCACAACACAATCTCTTTAGCAGTCATGTCTAATCATATCATGCAATCTCGTCCACACACATGCAAACAATAAAAACACAACTTATATGATGTATTTACATCCCAACATACTATATCATTAATCTCTAGTCTTAACTTACTTACATATGAGTGCCAAGTAATATAAATAATTACATCATACAAATAAAACCAAAATATACTATAACACTTGACAAAATCTTCCTTGTATTACACTGCTGCTATTGAGGCTATCTAGGGTTAGAGAGTAATATTTCTTTTAGGGTTACAAATTGCTTGGACATATAATGGTTTATGTTTAAAGGGAAGTAATAAGAGGTAATATGTGTGTGTGTGTGTGTGTGTGTGTGTTTGTTTGTGTGTATGTAT
>CANXYI012159057.1:0-12255 GCA_948208565.1 Hura crepitans | reverse complement strand
ATATAGTATATAGTTTTGCACTTATATACATAAGTGGGGTATGGGTACCATATAAGAGGGTATATGTATAACGTAGTTTATGTTTTGTGATTATCAAACTATGTGAATATGTTGTTTTGTTTACTAAATGGATATGGTGTGTGAGCTTGAGGCTCTACTTCTTTGATTCTATGATTTTAGCCTGAGGCCTATGTTGATGAACTAATAGTTTGATGAAGTTAAGTGGATATTTGGCAAACTAGAATGGTCCAAGAGATGTGAAAATGAGTTATTGTAGTGTTTTTATAGGTTTTAAAATTTTGGATAGTGACCGGATAGTTATTATACTATTGGATTTAAGTAAAAATCTAAAAAGTTTGTAAATCCCTATTTGTGGTATGATTAAACTTGATGACCTTAAGTCGAGCCTAGAAATAGATAGAGTGAGTTTTGAAGTTAAGCTGAGTCAAATAATAAGGAATTAGTGAAAGTTAAATGAATGAGCTGAAGGATAATTTTAGGATAGGTGACCTAGCGAGAAGTGCACCGCTCATTGGGTTTCTTTGGGAATCTACTAAGAGGTGTCACAATTAGGCTAGTCACTGGGGGCAAAGATGTCAATCTTGATGATATCAATATGAGACACGATAGAACTATACCTCATAAGATTAAGATGCCTGATTTAAGCAAATTCAATAGTTTAACTAACACTAGGACACACTTGAAGTAATATACAATTGTTATAAAGGCCACTAATGTATCTAAAGAGTAGATTGTAAGCCTATTTAGTATGTCTCTCATGGGATAAGTTTTAGACTAGTATCATTACTAAGAGAAATGGGTTAAGAAAGATTAGAATGAGCTAGCTCAAGCGTTCAACAATTAATACTCTAACACTGCTAGTACTAAAGTAACTCTTAAGGATCTAGGGCTTGTAAAGCATAAGCCTAATGAAAACTTTTCAAATCATTTGGAAAGATTGGGGGCTAAAATTTTGAAAATGAGGAACAATCCCAAAGGTATTGATCAAATTAAGATGTTTATCAGAAATGCCAACAATTACATAAATAGCGAGCTTATAGCTAAGGGTATCATGACTTAGGAATAGTTCAAAGACATCACAATTAACTTAGAAGTAACTTATTAGAACAAATGGTATAAGAGATTAAGCAACCCTAACTATTTAAGTAACAATGCCAGGGGTACCACCAAAATAGCAGATATACATGTTGTTCAAGGCAAATGATATTGCAATTTAGGTAAGTCACTATCCTGGTGTTTAAGGAAACTTACAAAGGAAGGAAAGTTACAACCATTCCCATTATAACCACCAAATGGTCAATTGCCTCTTAATTATAGGCTAGACTAATATTGTGCATATTAGAAAGGAATAAGATATCTCACTAACAACTACAAGCCTTTCATAAAAGCTATTTAGGACTTTATTATCTCAAAGTAAATACCAAAAACAAATGCCAACTCAAATCCACTTCCTAAACATTAGAATTCTTACCTTTTCAAGTCAATTCTAAGGGACATCTATAGATATAACCAAGAGATTAGCAAGGGTGTGAGAGAGAGTGAAGCCATTCTTTTAATTAGTTTTCAAGATAGCAAGAGTGATAGTGAGCTCAAGGAGAGCAAAAATTTTTTAGAAGGGTCCTCTATTGAGGATGTTGAAGAGGGTAAGAGAGAATCGATAAAGGTTAAGGGAGAAATGGTGGAAAAATTGAGAAGAATGGTAAGATCCTATCTATAAAAGAACCTGATGTTAAAGAGGTTAAAAATTATGAGGTGCTCAAATAGCTAAAGAGAATATAAGCATTTGGGATTTCTTAAGGTCATCTCAAGCCTATAGGTAAAAAGTAGTTGATGCCCTTGGGTAAGTTGTTGTATCCACCACCATTACTCTTAAAAAATTGGTTCAAGTTATGAAAAGCAGTAAGACAAGGCTTATAACCTTTTTTTGATGAACCCTTGCCCTTAAAAGGAAGAGAACATAGCTGGCCCCTTTTTTCATTAAGGTAGAGGTGAACGAGAATAAAATTGGATATGCCATGGTTGATGATGGTTCTTCACTATATGTCTATCTAGTCATGATTTTGGTAAGCTTGGGAATAACGAAAGAAGATTTAGTGCCTTCTAATATTACCATCAAAACATATGATGATATAAGAAGGCAAGCAGAAGGATCTTTTACTACCAAGGTTTAAGTAGGGCTTATTATCGATGAAATAGAGTTCACTATAATTGACATCCTAGCTACAATTTTAGTTCTACTAGGAAGGCCTTAGTTTCACAAGCTTGGAGGAGTACTCTCTACATTACACTAGATGAGCAAGTTCCTTTATGAATGTAGCATCAACATGATCAAGGCTAAAATTGATCACACAATTTCCACACTAGCCATCATAAACCAGCCATTTAATGGATTTCATGTTATTGGGATATATGAAGATCATATAGACCTAACAATGTCTAAGAACATGAGGAAGACAAATTTCTTTCCTAGCACTAGTTTAAGGAAGAATCTTTAATAGAAAACCAAGCCATTACAACTTGAAACCTAAAAAGATACCAAGGGCTCATGATATGACCCAAGCCTATGAGGTGACTAAAATAAGGGGAATAATCTTAAGGACTATATTGTGAAGAAGAAAAAAAAAGTATGATAAAACTCTAGTGCCTATAGTAGTGGATATACATTTCAAGCTTGTGTTTGATATCTTTGCTAATATCATAGACTAAGAATCAGGTAATTTGAATTAGATCCAATGGCAGAAGAAGTCTTTGTAGTAGTAGCAGCCATTGAAGAAATCTACTTAAATCATTCTGATGATGTGTCCGATATAAATAATGATTTATTTATTAATCAATTGTATTTGTCTAACCTCTTTAAGGTAAATAATTTTCTTTCAAATAAAATGAACAAAGAGTATGCTTATTTGTGTGATGATAACATGCATCTAAATGATCATTACATGATCATTTTGACATTAACTACATTATAACCCATTTAATCTTGGTACAAATGAACATCCAAAAAATATATTAATTATCCATGATACTATTGTTGATGAGAGAGAAAAATTTGTGAGATTACTAAAGAAATATGAAAGGATCTTTACATGGAACTATAAAGACATGCTTTGATTGATCTAGATATAGTTGAACATGCTATCACAACCCATGATCACATTACTCTAGTCCAATAAAAGCTTAGAAGAATAAAGCCAAAATGGATTGAGAAGGTAAAAGAAAAAATTGTCAAGCTACTTTAAGCCAAATAAATCGAGGAGATAATCTTTCTTACTTAGCTAGCCAACATCATCCCTATGCAAAAGAAAGATGGAAGGGTTAGAATATGTGCGGACTATTGAGACAAAAACAAAGCATGCCCTAAAGATGACTTCCCTTTTCCTAACATTAATGTAATGGTGGATAGCACAACCATGGTAGCCATATATTCCTTTATTGATGGATTTTCAAGGTATAACCATATTCTCATAAAAAGTGATAGACAAGTGCAAGACAACATTTATAATAGAATTGGGAACCTATTGTTTTAAGGTAATACCTTTTAGGCTAAAGAATGTAGGTGCAACATACCAACAAATGGCCATCAAACTCTTTCATAACTTGATGCATAAGGAAGTAGAAGTCTATGAGGATGACATGATGGTAAAGTCCATAGAAAGGGAAGGATATTTTGAAGCACTAGAAAAGTTCTTCAAAATGTTGGACCAATTTAATATGAGACTTAACCCTAAGAAATGTATCTTTAGTGTCACATCTAAAAAGTTATTGGGATTTATGGTTAGCAAGAATATGATTAAAGTATATCTTAATAAGGTGAAAGCAATTTTAGAAATGCCTATCTCTTAAATAGAAAAAGAGGTAAGAGGATTCCTAGGTAAATTGCAATACATTAGCAGGTTCATAGCAAAACTCACATCTATTTGTGAACCTATATTCAAGCTCCTATACAAAGGACAATCAAGTGAATTGAATAATGATTGCTAAAAAGCTTTTAAAGCCATTAAATAATACTTAACCAAGCCTCTTATCCTGAAACCACCTAAACTAGGAAAATCCTTAATCACTTACCTTATAGTAGAAGAAACCTCCATAGGGGCTCTCATTGCATAAGTAGATGAATCTAGAGTAGAGTATATGGTTTATTACTCGAGTAAACAATTGCTCCTTTATGAATAAAAGTATGCAAAAGTCAATAAGATATGCTTAGGAGTAATTTGAGTCTCCTAAAAGCTATGTCACTACTTTTAATCAAATAAAGTGGAGGCAATAGCCAAGCATGATCCTTTGAGGTACCTATAAATTATGCCTTCCTTAGTAGGCAAAATGGGTTAATGGATTTTATTACTGTAAGAATTTGACATCTCCTAAGTAACTAAGAGAATAATTAAGGGCCGAGCAGTAGCTAACTTTCTATCACAACACCTGATCGAAGGTAAGAAAGAAGAATTCAAGTTTCTAGATGAATACTTGTGGGCAATATCTGAAGAAGGATGGAAAATATTCTTTTGATGGGGTAATAAATCAAAAAAGAGTAGGTACTAGTGTGCTGATCATTAATCTAGAAGGCAAACTGGTGTTCTTTGCTAGAAGATTGGAATTCCAAGCCACTAACAATGTAACTAAATATGAAGCATGCATCTGTGGCCTAGAAACTTTGTTCCAACAAGGGGCAAAGCCAATCAACATATATAAGAACTCCATGTTAGTGATATAACAAGTGAAAGGCAATTGGGAGGATATAGATAAGAATCTGAGCAAGTATGCAAGAATGCTCATGAAATTGCCTAAAGGATTTAACTAATGTATTTTTCACCACATTGTAAAGGAATAAAATCATGTAGTGGATGCTTTAGCCATTTTAATGTCAGTATTATACCTTACTAAGAAGGACTTAACTAGACAAATGTACTTCAGTAAGTTAAGGTTTCCAACATATACTGCCATAATGAGTGCTGCAAAGGAACAAACCAAAAGTGACTTGCCTTCATATCATGGCATACAAACACACTTGGATTTCAGGAAATATCTAAAACTTGCAACTAAAAAAGATAAAAAGGTTCTACAAAAGTTATCTACTAAGTTTATTTCTTTTCCAAGGGATGCTATACAAAAAGGTAATTTGATTGTGTACAACTTAGATGTGTTAATGAGTCAAAAGCATAGAAAATACTAGAAGAAGTACATGAAGTTTTGTGTGGCCTACATATGAATAGGAGAAACTTAGAAAAGAAGATCATAAGAATGGGATACTACTGGCTATCTATGGAATGGAATTATTGCAGCTTTATTATAAAGTGCCATAAATGTTAGATTTATTGCAATCTAAGTCATTTACCACCACATAATTTAACCATTTTGTCCTATTTATGGCTATTCTCTACATGGGGTATACACATAATTAGAGAGATAAGGCTATCCGCAGAGGTCACAAATGCATAGTGGTAGCAATTTACTACTTTTCAAAGTGGGTAGAAGCTAAATCTTTCAATAAATTAGGGGCAAGGCAAATGGCTAAATTTATTGAATGAAATATCATCTATAGGTATAGGTTGCCAAAGTAGGTTATCTAAGCCACTTTTGCAAAAGTATGGGATTAAACATCATAAATCTTTTCCATACAGACCTCAAGTCAATGGTACAGTGGAAGCAACTAATAAAAATGTCAAAAAAAATTTACAGAAGATGATGATTACCTATAAAGATTGGGTAAAAGTGTTACCATTTGCACTCTAGGGCTATAGAATAACTGTCCAAACATTTATAAATGCTACACCTTACTCATTAGTGTATAGGATGGAAGTAGTGCTACCGATTGAAATTGAAGTCCCTTTATTAAGGGTTATGTTGGAAGCGAAGGTACTAGAAGCTAAATGGGCTAAACATAGATATAAACAACTAATTCTAGTTGATGAAAAATAGCTAAAGGCCTTCTACTGCATGTAATTTTATCAAACAGTCCAATCCAAGATGGCAATTTAGTTATGAAGCAAACTAGACCTTTACAAAAAGATCCTAAAGGGAAGTTCAAGCCTAATTGGGAAGGCCTATACTTGGTAAAGAATATGCTCAAACATAGAGCTATCAAGATCTTAGATTTAAAAGGCAATGAATTCTCAAAACCTATCAACATAGATGAGTTAAAGAAAATTTTTTGTTATAAAAAAAAGTACAGTAAGTTGAAAACCCTAAAAGCGTAACTTAGGCAAAAGTTAGGACACCCTAACGAGTTGAAAATTTGAAAATAAGCACTTCATGCAAAAGTTAAGAGATTAGAGAGAAAATGTCCTATCAAGAAAACCTCCTAAGGTTGTTTAGTAATAATGGTATTACCAAAGGGCAACTAATACATTTATAAAGATTAAGTACTTTAGTTTCAAATGTAATTAATGGCAAAAATGGTTAGTCATGATTATTGACATGCAGATTTCGATTTAGTGCGAAATATTATACACATAATTGAACTCTAAAAGTCTAAACATGAGTTTTCTTTCTAGAAATAGGAATTGTATCTTAATGTTTTCTCTTTGGTACTAATGTCTTATTGTCTTTTAATGTATTAGAAATCCAATCTTGAAGTTATCATCTGTACTTATGTTACTAGGTTCATGATCATGCACATCTTTCAGCATAACCCAATCTTTCAACAAATTTAGAAAGGAGTGCAAGAAATGTCATGTCAATAATCCACCTTGAAACCTTAAAAGTTCAAAAGGGACACACTCTATTAAGCTAAACTATTGCTAAATTTGAGAAGGGATGTGAAATGTTGTATGCCTTAACCTATCCAAGGGAATATGACTAGAAAGACAAGAGAAGAAGAAATAGGGGATTTTACACCTAGGACACCACTATTGAATTTCTATAACATTACTAAGCCATGCAGTCCATTGCTCAGAGGTGTCAAATTTTCTCTTGAGTCTTCTTTCACAATGATAATTTAGGGCATACTGAATCTAAAGCTTTTCATGAAAAGGTGCAAGCAACTTCAATTTTTCCTATAACCATATCTAAAAAAGACAAAAAAAAGTTGTTAGGTTAGAAAATCTGAAAAGGACCACTTAAGCTAATATTAGGTAAACTCATAAGTATGAAAACCCTCATAAGCATGCTAGGTAAAAATTAGGGTTAAGTATATAACAAAGCTAGAGGGAAAACCCAAACGGGCTCTCTAAGTAAAGATGTAAGAGTAGTAGGCTTCTAGATACAAAATTGGTGTCTCTTCTCTTCAAAGTATCTAACAATCAAATGGTTTCAAATAAAATGATGCTAAAAGGATTATGGCTTGACATATTTTAGTCAAAATTTAGAGTGCCTTAAAGTCACAAAACTTGTCATTGAAGGTGCTCATTAACAAGTCATTAAGAATGTACAACAACACACACTTTACATATTCCATATAATTAGATGAGATATAATTAGTGAAATCAAGAATTATCTGTAAAAGGATTAGACACACACCTGGATTTATCTTTTAGGCCACTAAAGGAGAAACACTTAGTGTGAGTACAATATCCATAGGGTAATGATCTTTAAAAGATGAGATAGCTAAAAGACATCTAAAGCAATGTTGAAATTGATGATGGCATCAAATTCCTTAGGAGTAGGGACAATCCCTTAATGATTGAAGTCAAATACATGGAAAACAAGTTCCCAATTATGTATAGTGGCTTACAAAAAGTTACAATATATTTGCACTTTTCTCAAGAATCTAAGAGAAAAAGGGATAAGAATTGGCAAAGTAAAAGAAGCCTTCGAATCTAAGATTCTAGATAACTATTGACTAAGAGAAAGAGACATGATGAATGTGGCTTGTACAGTAGGGAAAAGGATTGTTTATAGATCCCAAGAAGTGTTACTCCTTGTCCTTTAAGGAGAAGGAATCCAAAAGACATGAGAACATCCACATAGACCTTAAAACATCCAAAATCAACATCATAGTCTGGACAGGCTTAAAAAAAGAGCCTATTCAAACACTTAGGATAGATATGAACTAGGTAGTCTATACAGACTACAACTAGAAGCATCTGCATAGACTACATCTTTACAATAGAAAGTTTTATAGATACTCTGCCAGTAAAATAGTATGTTGGTCCTTACTGGATGAGTTGAGGGATGTCTACTGACCTATCTTTAGCATTGATAGACATCTCACCAACTATGTGATACCATAACCAATCCTAGCTACTTGATGACAATCGCCTATCATGGTATTAATCGGGATGACACTAGACCATTGATGAGATGCTAATCTAGGGAAACCATGGACATTCCTCTTAATATAATAGTATATGCTAAAATAAACTACTTGAGATTGGTCACCTAAAATGAGGTTAGCTTGCACTCATTGTTATAACAGACTATGTCCTAACAAAATGTTAAAGAATACTATAAAGCTTCAGCTCACTAGGAACTCCTTAAGATAAGGAATGTCATGGAATATTGTATTTCATTGAAAATTTTTCAAGTGTATGCATTCATATGCAAAGATGCAAAAAATGTTCAAGTGAAAGATATGTACATTCAAATGTTGTAAAAGTTTATATATGCTAAAACTAGTGGTCTATTAACTTGAAAAGTTGCTATCTTCTTCATTTTTCACTCTCACTCTCTATGCCTTCATCATTAGAAGAGAGCACCAACTTCTTAGAAATCTTTAAGACCCTCAGTTTCCTTTAAGTCCCATAAATAGCAGTAACCCTCCTTGGAAGTTTTTTCTATGAAAGAATGATGGATCAATGGATCTTAAACATGCCATACATACACATTTTCATAACCTAACTATTGTAAGAGAACACTTACAATAAGAACTCGAGTCTTATCTACCATGGCTAACCTAAAAGCCTTGACCATGTGAGTAGTTCTATCAACAAGAGCTCTCCTCACTTGTCAAAATCAAGATAAAAGGTGTTACACATAATCAAAATGGCATAGGGACCATTAAAAATAAAAAATGAACTTTACTAGTGTGGTGTTCTCTAGCTCAAAAGGGACTAGCCAATTATATTAAATACAAAGCTGAGTAGAGGATAACTCTTCATCTATGCCATACTTCATGTAGCTCAGCTCTGGTATGTCAGTCAAGGTGCCCACAACCTTATCAAGTAATGATAACTGACTAATAGAGGGACTAGAGACTCCACTTTTAGTAGTGTGTATAAAAGGAGGTGAAAATCAAGCCCCCTAAGAATTAGGAACCAACCTCACCCTTTTTCTAGCTAAAAAAGGTATAGCTTTAGAAGCAGTAGTAGCAGGCTACAACACAAACATATAACTAGAAGTTAACTTTAAGAAATGATGAGCTAGAACTCCAATAATGTACCAATGGAGTAGGTCTTAAAGCATAAGGCATTCAAGAAAATTAGTGTGTAGAAGCCCAAGGAGAGTAATCTCCTCCTTCAACATCAACTAAGGTATCCCTAGGCACACATTTAATCATGCCCTTAACAAAATCCAAGTTATCAATATACCTCCCAAATAGCATGGTGTTAGGAGGACCTTGAGTAATATAGCATGCATTAAGGCCTATGTGGTAGCTCAACACTCTTTCTACTAGAAACCAAGAGTAGGCCTTTAAAGTAGTGAATAAGAGCCTTTGATAGGATAGGTCTCAGATAGAGTAGAGAAAATTTGCCATCTCTTTAAAAGGGAATGCCCATTAGGCCAAGTCAACCTAAAAGAAGGTAAATCGGGTAAGTATAATATTACTAATTCATAAATTGAGCTAATAACTATGTTTACATTTTTGTAGGATTTCTTACATCATCCTAAGCCTGTGAGCTTAGATATTGGTGATGATGAATTAGTGATGACACATTCTAAGGTCCTGAAGAGGGTCGAACCCACTTAACCATCACTGGATATCTACGAGGGATATCTAGCTTATATAGATATGGTAGCAAGTGAAGCTAATACACCTAAATCTATGTACAAATAATTTCAAAATTTAAAGGAGACTAGGCAAGTGAGAGATAATGGACAAAATGAATAGCACTTACCAATACATTAGAAATAAAGCCTTAGATGAACTGATGGTTTTTTTATGTGAATCACTAGGTCTAGGCTCCTGTATATCTAGCCTAATGATGAGAAACACTAGCTCTAAGAACTGATGCCATTAATCTACTATAGCATAGGTAAAAAGCTTTAGCTCACATTGTCATTAGCATTCACAAACAATATGGTCCACATCAAAAACAAGACAAAGTAGCAATCATACTAATCCACCTTAAGCTAAGATGTAGGTACAGCATTGGCCCACTACTTGTACAAGTTGGTGCATTAAATGCTAACTAAGTGATCCTAAGGCATGAAACCATGCAAGCTCCTCACTTTCTAGAGGCGAAGAGAAGGGAAGTGGTAGCTAGCATCAAAAGTGATGGCTCGACCAACATAAGCTAGTCCTATAATGAATGCCCAGTCAAAAGGACTAATGGTTAGCTACCCAAATGACATATGAAAGGTGTGTGCCGTGTCCATCCACCTATCCAACAAGGCTTTAAGTGCCTGGATGTCCTAAGAAAAATCACCTCTAATGAGATTGTAAATGAAAGTTTGAAACCCTATCACATTAACCCAATCTTTCACCTGAATGGGCATCGAAACATACCACTGTTGTGGGCCTAAAAAAGTCCCCCCACACTTGAGTTATGTCTGCAAAAGTTAAACAAACATAAGTAAGAAACATGTTTGCATGGACTCAAATTTTAAATAAAGAAGTCCATACGAAACAAAAATAGGTAATCATTTTAGAGTCCACATGGACTACCAACAAGCAGATTTTGTAAAGTTTTTACACTTACCAACTTCATCCCTAATGTACACAGACTACCACAATTCAGGAACACAATAATACATAAAAAGGTAAAACATGCATAAGGTATGAAAACTATAAAAAAAAATTCCACACAGACATCACACACACATAAATGAGAGTTCACAAAGATATCAAGCAACTCTATTTGAGTCCGCACGGACTAGCTATTCTATCAAATGCAGAGATGCTCAACATTATATCCTAATGATTCTAGAAAATCTAGCTAAAAGATAGGTCTACATAGACTAAGTCAGACTTTGGCAAACTAAGTCTATATAGACTTGTTGAATAAGAAAACATAGACAACAAAGAAGACAAAGGAAAAAGCAACCAAGAATTCAAAATAAAGCCAAACAAAGTAAGAAAAGAACTTAAGAGGTAGATTTGCGCATAAGCATAGCCTGCTAAGTCAACCAATAATGTTGTCAATGCAGCAAACAAAATTATATTCACTAAGGTGACATTCCAAGGCTTGTTGATCATTAAGAAGGGCATAAAAGCCTTTAAGATAGGCATCGTGATGTCCTACTCTCACAAGAGAGGAAGAAGAGATGACAAAATGTCCACTGATGTCAACAAGAGCATTATCAAAATCTCTTTGGTGGCCACATTGGCATCCATAATAGGTGAGGATGAATTGGAGCTGCTGGAAGAAGCTATGGACATCAAAAAATAGAGACGAAAATAAAAGAACATCAGTAAAAGGCAAAATGAAACAAAGAAAAGATGGTCGATGGTTTTATTCTATCATGATAAGTCCACACAAACTTCACCTCTTCTGCCCTATAATGCCTGAGAAACCATTATTTGATGAACAGTAACCCTCAAGCCTAACACAGTGGTGCTCAAGGCACCAAAGGGTAACTTAAGGGCAGACAGGGATTGTGGTCAACCGAAATTTTACTGACCAAAAAGTGATGAAAAAGAATGAAATAAAAATTTTAGCAAAACCAATAAATCATTTTGGGCTGAGAACTATTCAATAGTGACCTCAGTTAGGGTTATGCTGGGACAGATCCGTGATGTGCTTAAATGAACCCAATAAATATCACACCCTGAAGCTCAAAAGTTCTAATAAGTATGATGGAGAAGGAATTTTAATTTTCTGAGGTCATTTAATACCTTTTCTCAATATTTTATTCTAGTGTGTGAATAGTGTCATAAAGTCCACTGTTGAATTTTAATTTGGAATTTTACGTAGGCCTTAGTGACACAGAGCAAGGATTTTTAAAACTAAAATGAACATTTTTGCAGGTCTAGAGAATATTTTATGAATTTTTGAAGATTTAAAATGGCATAGGGTGAATAATAACCATAGCTGTCAAATGAGTTTTGGGTTGAAATTTTGCAGGACCCTTAATGAATTTAATCAAGGATTTCTAGGACTAGAATTATAATTTTTAGAGGTCTATGGAAATTATTTT
>CANXYI012159011.1:0-11197 GCA_948208565.1 Hura crepitans | reverse complement strand
TTTCATTTGAATACTAATATATTGTTTGTGCAATTGTTTTGCGAGTTACGTTGATTATTTGAGGACTAATTGCTTTCATTATTGCTTATTTCTTTATATTGTGTTTTAGGCCTTCCCAAAATGTAATTGTTATTTTTTTTATTCGGTTAGATTATATTTTATATAATTGCTTTGTATTTTATTTTCGATCGAATTATGTCCTTGTATATTCCATAAATGCTATAATAAATTAGGAGAATGGTTTTTCATGCAAATGGAAAAATAACCAAAATATTTTTGTTTAATTAATTGGTGTTTTATTAATAACATGGGTTTTGACTTTTCTTAATAAAAGTCACAATAAAATCATTTTCGAAAAATTAACATGTAAGAACAAAAGTTCTCAAGTTAAATCCATTACCCGATTTATGCATATTACTTCCAATTCCAATCCTAAAATATTCCACAAACACCAAATTAGGTAGAAAAATGATTTTATATGTTAAAAAGAAATAATAATCAAAATTGTATTTTTAGCTAATAAATTGGTGTTTTGCTAATAAAATAAATTTCGATTCTTTCTTAATCAGAGTTACAACAATAACATTTTTTTTTTAAAATTGACACTTGAGAACCAAAGTTCTCAAGCCACTCTTTGAAATAAAAGTCACCACAATAAAATTCATTTTTCCAAATTGACATTTGAGAACCAAAGTTCTAAATCATTCTTCTAAATAAAAATCACCACAATAAAATGCATCTTTCCAAATTAGCATGCGAGAACCAAAGTTCTCAAACCCATTATCCAATTTTAATAAAAGGTCACTACAATAAAATACATTTTCTAAAATTGGCATGAGAGAACCAAAGTTCTCAAAACAATCAATTGCCCGATTTAATATATGTTATTTTGATTCCAAGCACCTATTTATTTTTTTGCAAATATATTCTGTAACTTATTCTACGTGAATGTGTGATGTACTATAATTACAAAACATCGCTTGAGAAAAGCAATAGTATCATAAATTGAAAATGAATTTTTGTATTAATTTGAGGTATAAATAAGAGTAGGGTTTTGAACCGCTTTGGTTTTGGCCCTATAAGGTATTTCCTGACTCTATCGGGTGGCGACTCCTACCTTGTGGTGCCCAACTCGCACCTCCTAGGCTAATAAAAAAGGAGCAGCCTTAAATTCCTTTAGCTTCCTTCTCATCTTTTGAGACTTGAGGAGTGAGGCTTAAGTTGAGTCTTAAGTTGCTTCAGCTTGATTGGTCGAGGGAAAATAAAAGGGATGCGAACACATGAAAGAAGGACAATGTCAGAGTATGAGAAAGACTTTACTAGGCTGCTAAAATATGTTTAAGAGTTCATTCCTAATGAGGATGAGAAATGCAAGAGATTCTTAATAGGGTTGAATATAGAGCTGATAGTGCAAATAAAAAACCCTAGAGAGAAAGATTTTGTCGTACTAGTGTCAACTGCATATGATATGGATGAAATGATGTAAGAGAAGAGGGATTTATTCCAGAGGAAGAGGTAGTTCACTGTGGGACAGTCTAATGCAGTGTCAAAGGATGAAAAGAAAAGAGAGTCAATCACAGAAATAGTTTTAGCCTAGGCCTTAGTATCAGTCAGGGTATCAGGGGTAGAGATAAGCATAGTCCTATAAATTTGGATAAGCTTCTACAGGTAGACCTCGATTGCCTCCTCAAGTTGATAGTGCTCCTAGTACAGGGGGTAATAGAAATGGACCTTTGAATTGTAATGACTATCAAAAGAAGCATTGGGGGTAATGTAGACTGGCCAGAAGAGGAAAATGTTTCCATTGTGGTGCCAGAGATCATTATAGAAGAGAGTGTCCTCAGAGACAAGTAGAGGGTGCTTAAACATAGGCATCTAATGTTGCATCTCAACATAGGGGTTAGAGGCAGAACAAAGGAAAACAACCTAGTGCTAGCCAAGGTAACAGATCTGAGGCTTGTGCACCAGCCAAACAGTATGTTGTAAGAACCAAAGAAAAGGCTAAATCACCAGATGTCATAACTGGTACTTTTGATTTATTTGATGTTCTAATTTTGGCATTAATTGACCTTGGTTTTACATATTCACATGTATGTACTGCATAAGCATAAATAGAGGGTTAGAGCTTAAACATGTTGATATGGATATTAGAGTTAGTAATCTTATAGGATAGAGAGTGATTGTGAACAGGGTATATAGACAATGTCCTCTAGTGATTTAGGGGTACCAATTTTCTACTGATCTGATTGATCTAACATTCTATGAGTTTGATGTGATATTAGGAATAGATTCGCTAATTGAGCATCAAGCCATCATTGACTGTAGATATAAGAAATTGACCCTCTAGACTGTAGAGGGCCAGTTAGTGATAGTGGATAGGGAGAAAAGCCTTTTGAATAATCTTATCTCAGCTATTACAGCATGAAAACTTCTTCAAAGAGGGTGTGAAGCATATTTAGCTTATGCTGTTAACATGAATGTTCCCAGTTCTAATTTAGAACATATCCCTATTATTTCTAAATTTTTTGATGTGTTTCCTAATGAGGTGCTAAGTTTACTACCTCAAAGAGAACTTGACTTTGAAATTGAGGTATATCTTGATATAGCTCTAATATCCTTTGCTCCTTATCGAATGACACCTGCTAAATTAGAAGAACTAAAAGTATAATTGCAAGACCTATTAGACAAGGGTTTTATCAGACCTAGTGTATCTCCTTGGGGAGTACCTGTGTTGTTTGTAAAAAAGAAAGACTAGTCACTCCGACTGTGTATTGATTACAAGCAACTAAACAAGATGACTGTGAAAAAAAATTATCCATTGCCAAGAATAGAAGATCTTTTTGATTAGTTGAGGGGTGCAGGTGTATTCTCAAAGATTGACTTGAGATCTGTGTATCACCAGTTGAGAATTAAAGATGCTAATATTCCTAAAAATACTTTTAGAACCCGATATAGGCATTATGAATTCTTAGTGATGCCCTTTGGGTTCCCCAATGCACCAGTAGCTTTTATGGACCTAATGAATAGGGTTTTTCAACCTTATCTAGATTAGTCTGTGGTGCTATTCATAGATGATATTCTAGTGTATTCCAAAAATAAGGAAAAGCATGAACAACGTCTCAGGGTTATGTTATAGACTTTGAGAGAGAGATAGTTATATGCTAAGCTCAATAAGTGTGAGTTTTAGCTAAATGAAGTTACTTTTCTGGGCCGCATAGTTTCAGCAAAGGGGATCAGAGTTGACCCTAGTAAAGTGAAGGTAGTGTTAGAATAAGAACCACTTAGGAATGTAACAAAAAAAAGAAGTTTTCTAGGATTAGCTAGGCATTACAGGAGATTTGTGAAAGGATTTTCCATCCTTGCTACTCCTTTAACTAGATTAATTAGGAAGAATATGAGTTTTGAGTGGGATGATAAGTGCCGAGCGAGTTTTGAGAAGTTGAAAAAAAATGTTGATAGAAGCTTCTATCCTAAATAGGGTAAAGATTTCAAAGTGTACAATGATGCTTCACTAAATGGCTTGGGATGTTTGTTAATGCAGGATGGAAAGGTAGTAGCTTATATTTCAAGACAGTTGAAGCCACATGAGAAGAACTACCCTACTCATGACTTATAGCTAGCTACTATTGCTTTTGCTTTAAAAATATGGAGGCACTACCTATATGGTGAAAAATGTTATATCTATATAGATCATAAAAGTCTGAAGTACCTCTTCACCTAGAAAGAGTTGAATTTGAGATAGAGAAGGTGGTTAGAATTGATAAAAGATTATGACTATCTGATTTATTACCAACTAGGGAAAGCAAATGTGGTAGCAGATGCTTTGAGCAGGAAGTTCATGGTACCTTTAAAAGCTATGAATGCCAGATTGCAGTATAGTCCAAAAAAAATGTTGTATTGGCTAAGTTATAGGTGACACTTGATTTTCAATAACAGATTAAGGAGACTCAGATGAAAGATAAGCAGTTGGTTTAGATGGCAAGTAAAGTTAAAGAGGGGAAGGCCATATGGTTTGAGTTGACAAAGGATGGATGTTTGTATTATTCGAACAAGTTATGTGTACCTAGTGCAAATGACTTAAGGTTACAGATATTAAAGGAGGCACATGAAGCTCTTTATTCTATGCATCCTAGGAGCACAAAGATGTATTTAGACTTGAAGTTTCATTATTGGTGGCCGAGTATGAAAAGAGATATGGCAAAATGGGTTGTAAGATGTCTGACATGTCAACAGGTGAAAGCTAAGCACTAGGTTCCTTCTAGATTGTTGCTTCCAATAGCAATACCAGAATGGAAATGGGAAAAGGTGACTATGGATTTTGTGATAGGCTTACCTATGACCAAAGGTAAATGTGATGCTATGTGGGTGATTGTTGATAGATTGACAAAGATAGCTCACTTTATCCTGGTCAGGATGGATTATTCTTTAGAGAAGCTGGCTAGACTATATGTGGATGAAATAATTAGACTTCATAATGTGCTAGTGACTATCATATCTAACAAAGATCCTCGCTTCACTTCTAGATTTTGGAAGAAGCTGCAGGAAGTATTAGGCACCAGATTGACCTATAGCACAGCTTTTCATCCTTAAACTGACGGACAATCAGAGAGGGTAATTTAGATACTTGAGGATATGCTATGAGGTTATGCTATTGAATATAAAGGTAGTTGGGATTAGTACTTATCATTGGCAGAATTTACTTATAATAACAATTATCAATCTAGCTTGGGAATGGCACCTTATGAAGCTATGTATGGTAGATGATGCAAAACTCCCTTGTGTTGGAGTGAAGTTGGGAAGAATAAGATTTCTATTGTTGATTTGATCAGAGATGCTGAGGAAAAGGTGAAAGTAATCAGGGAAAGGCTGAAAGTAGTAGTTGACAAATAGAAGTCATATGTTGACTTAAAATGAAGAGATAATGAGTATGTAGTTAGTGATAAAGTGTTCCTAAGGGTTTCTCTATGGAAGAAGGTATTGAGGTTTGAGAAAAAGGGAAAATTGAGTCCCAAATTCATCGGACCCTATGAGATTACAGAAAGGGTTAGACCACTAGCTTATAGGCTAGCATTGCCACCTGAGCTACAACAAATTCATGATGTTTTCCATGTGTCAATACTCAAGAGGTACAAATTAGATCCTTCACATGTGATTCCGATGTCGAACATAGAAGTATAGCTTGATATGAGTTATAAAGAGAAACCAGTCTAGATTTTGGCTCATAAGGTAAAGTAGTTGTAAAATAAATCCATACCACTAGTTAAAGTACTATGAAGGCACTATAATACTGAAAAAGCTACTAGGGAGCCAGAAGAACAGATGAAAGCTCAATACCCATGGCTATTTAACTTAAGTAATTTTGAGGATGAAATTTTCTTAAGAGGGGAAGAATTGTAACACCCGTGCATCGAGGCTCTATGAATAGGGCCACTAGGTTTGAGAAGTGTGCCTAGGGCCGAGTCACTTGTACATAAACCGAGGTGATAGCACTGCTCATGAAACTTTAGGGGACTTTAAATTGATAAAAAATGTAAAATTAAAAAATTTAGCAAAACCAATAATTTATTTTGGATTGTAAGTTACTGATTTGTATAAAAAAATTAAGTCAGGCTAGGAATGACCCAGGATATGCCTGAATAGACCTAAAAATATCAAACCCTAAAGCTCAAAAATTCCACTGAGTCCATTGGTGAAAGAATTTTTGAATTCTGAGGTTGTTTACAAAATCTTGTAATTTTTTAGGTTGGCATGCAAATTAAGGCAGTCTAAAAACTATTCTATCGATGGAATTAAGCTACAAAAATTAACAAGCATGTAGAGGGGATTAAAATAAGAATTTAAAACAAATGGTGTAGTTTTTTGAGGTCTGTGTGAATTTTTGTGAATTTATGAAGTTCTACCAAAAATTGAACTATTTTAGGAAGGTTTGGGTGGTCGCGGGACCCACCTATACTAAGCCAGCTGGCCTAAGGGCCATGCCAAGTGTCCAAAGGGCTTAACAAGTGGACAATTCTACTAAAACAAAGAAGAAAATTTTTCTTCCTTTATTGTCTAGAAATCGATGCCATTCTCACCTTTAAAGGCCATTTTCGTCTTCTTTCTTCAGCCATTTCTGCAAATTCTCATTTCCTAAATTCAATTTGGTGTGTTACAGATCTGAGAGTAGAAAAAGAACAGTAAAAGGATTTCCAAGAATTAAATAAAAATCATCAAAGTTTCTTAGACAAAAGCTATCCAATAGGGGTACGTTAGGTGAGTTTCTTGCCTTTTCCTTGACTTTCCTTGTGGTTTCTTAGCTATATATGGTTCCTTGTGATGCTTAACATCAAAGAAGGTGTGTGTGAATGGTGCTTAAGGGGATTTAAGGCAAGGAAAGGCTTGAATAAGGTGAAGAAGAGCTGGACAACTTGTGAAATTGAAAGTTTCAAGTGTTCTCCTTAGCAAGTAAGTGAATTATAGCATTTCTTTTATGTCTTTTGATCCTTGGGGGGTTAAAAATGGCTTTAGAATTCTTTTACCTAGTGCCTACATGATGGTGTCCTTAAACTTGAATAGAATTCTTAGGAAAATGGCCAATTGATGATGGAAAAATGAGGACTTGCTTAATGAAAGGTTGATTGGCATATATGAATGACTTACTGGCCGAGAAGTAGAGAGACGATTGGTGTGAGTGTATGTGACATTTGCTAGTTTGATGATGAGTTATAACACTTGAAAAATGATAAATTATGTGTGTATGGTGTGGAAATGGTAAGGTAGGCATGTTGTATGTATATAGCCACTTGACTTGGCATGTATATTAGGCTCAATATATGTGAAATTATCCTATGACAAGTAATTAGTTTGGTTACTATGAAAATGAATGAAAACCTTAATATGGCCGAAACATATGCTAGGTATAATCCACCTAAAATTATATGAAAATATGCTTATATGTGTGTAAATATGATTAAGGTTATGTATAAGCATTTTGAATGTGTAAGAAATGTGGAAAAGATGTATGATCATGACTTATATACCACTATATTCAAGAGAATTGATAAGAAAAATAATGAGTAATTTTTAGTAATTTGCTTGAAATAAATGATCATGACTTATATTTTTTTTTGTTAAAATCTCTCAACTCACTTTCAGAAGTACCATGCTGTGTATTGAGGTGAACAACGATGCTCATGAAAAGCTTAAATAATATTTTATTAAATTTTAATTGCTCTAACATAGAGAAAAGAAACAACTAGAAAAGAAAACAAGGATAGTCCATCTTATCTTTATTGGATCTTTCCATATCATTGATTAGCATGATCTTAAAGTTAGCCCATGAGGTGGCAGCCTAACGGTTAGGAAGAGAGAACCTTACCTTTCAGAGAATTAAGGGATGACAATGAGGTCTAGTGATAGGTGATCTTTAGGATAAGGTATTGCACCATGGTTTATGAGGTCTTGGATGGCTCGATGAAGGGCATTGTAGTTGTTAGTCAGGTGGCCAGTCTTTTAGTGATGAGTACAATATAGGTCATAGCGATGGTTATATAAAAGTGATAAGGATAAATGTTTGGGTATTAAGGATTGAAAGAGGTTTTCTTCTTTTAATTCCTCGAGCATTATAGATAAAGTCTTACTCAATAGGTAAATTTATGTGAAATCTTTCTTGGCCTGATTACTTGGTCATTGCTTACCCCTTCAGTAGTCTTTAACTTGGAAAACTCTTTTTAAATCATGGCTTGAACATTCTCCATTTCTAAAGCCATAGCTTCCTTGATGATTACTTTAATACTATATAAGTCTCTACCATCTTTAGAGAAGGGGAAAGCAATGGTTATTTCCTTAGAAAAGCCTAAGTGAAGGATGATCCTCGTTAGCATGATACATGATGCATGCTTCAAGCATTGTGATGTTATGTTGGAGTAATTATTGATATACATGGAAAACAAATATGGAAGTGAGTGAGGTTTAAATGAATAAATGTGATACCTACTTTAGGTGAGGTGATATTGAATTCCACATGATTAATGATGCATGGTAGTACCTAGGTTTGGTGTGCCAAATGTGAATGCTTAGGTATGTGGGTGAAACTCGCATGTTACTCCTATTCTAGGTGATGCATGTATGGATGAATAATGCATGACTAAGCTTAAATGGTGATATGCTTGCCCAACATATGTTTAGTTGATGCATGAATGCAGGCCTATAATTCTAGTACATGACTTTTACAATGCCAATGCATGAGATGCCTAGTGTATGATTCCTAGTGATGCCTATTAATCATTGATCCATCTTTTAGGAGAGAGCTAAAGTTGGTCTGCTTTGTCAAATGTGATTTCGGATTTTCCTTTTCTAAATTAAAGTCAAAATGTATTTATACAAGCATTTAAAAATAAATTCATTATTTTATTTTTGAAAAGATCACAAAGGCTCAAAACTAAGAAAGTAAAGAGAAATAAGATTTGTTGGGGGAGCTTTAAGCTTTTGGATCATGTATCTACTTAGCATCGATGATATTTTAGATAGTGTGATGAAGGTTCTTGCAATCATCTGTGAGATGTCATGTCTTTTGATGATAGGCACCATATAGATCATTCCTATGTTTATCTAAAAATGGGCCCATTGGAGGTTGGTATGGAAAGGGTTAAAGTTTCCCTTCTTTTATGAGATTGTTCATACACCAAGACATAGGTCTACCCAATTTAGAGAAGTGGTGAGTGTTGACTATGTTGACATTTGCAATTTGACCTAAGCTGTTATCACCATTATTGCTTCTAGTGCCTTCATTATTTTTGAATCTTTTATTCTAAAAAGTTATTTCCATGTCCATAGCTATGTCTTTAAGTTGTTCCCATATGGTGATGCCTTTAGCAGTGAGTCCAGTATTCATGTAATTATTAGCATTCCTAATGAACATTTTGATATGGTCAATATCATCAGACTTGTTCCTCACTTTAAGTACTTTGGCCTTCCATTGTTCTAAGTATTTAAAGAAGGACTCATTGGGTTTTTGGCATACCAATTCTAAGTCTTTGAGTGTGACCTTAATAATTGCATTATTTGAGTGCTACTTGTTGAATGCATGGGCAAAGTCTTCCTAGTTCACTTTAACCTTCTATTCCAAGCTATGGTACCAATCTAGGCTTGCCCAATTACAGACATACTAAACAAGCTTACTATTTATGCTTTCGATAGATAAGTCAACCTCATAGCTACTGCATATTGTTTTTAAATGAGTCCTCGGGTTAGAAGTGCCATTGAACATACTTAAATTGAGCATTTTGAATTTGTGGGGCATGACATGATCAGGCTTTAAGCTTGTAACACCTCCTACCTAATTTATAAGAAATCAGGCAAAGGACATTACTTCCTAGAGGTCACCCATCCTAGGATTTCCCTAGGTAGTTTTCATTTAACTTCTACCAACATTTATTCTATTCAGTATTAAAATATTATTCAGTGGAATTAATGATTTGTTGTATACCTCCACGACATTTAACACTCATATGCCTAGTCTTATAGCAAATAACTAGACCATGCTGCTGTCTATAGAAATAATTCATTTTCATTTACTATTTATTAATACTTTGACTACACAAACATAGTGTTACCTAATGACCTACAACAACATGCATGAGTGCCTCTATCCACTATGTACATCTTAATCTGAAAATAAAATCTTACTTGGATAGTCTTCGGCTACATTGCTTGTCACTTTACACTATTGGTCAAACTTATTACTTATGCATTAGACAATCAATACACTGAGTATACACTCTGTGGTGAATTTAGCAAAACATGCATTGTATTATAAGCTGATTCATGCACAAACACGAACATCTAATAATAAGTTAATTAATAATCATGTTACTACCTACAGGCTCTTCCTATCATCTTAGACCTCTATTTCCTATATTACTTTCAGGTGCTTACTCTGTAACTAGCTAGAGTAAAAATTATTAAGGAATATTTTAAGAGTACTAACGATTTACTTTTGATACACCTTATTAATTATTAATCTACGTTTCTGACATTCTTTCTGTTTTTCGACCTTCTAGATTTGAGATTCCATATGTATGCTTTCATCTATTATTTTTGCTCTACCCCGTAGTTGTTTTGTTTACATAATTTAATAACTTATTTTCATCATATCTTAGTCAGTTTACATTGTTATATTCTCTATTGTTGTAACACTTAGGGTATTTAATGTCTTACTTTAGTTATATAGTCCATTCAAGGTTTACTTATGATGATCTCACCCTTTTATAACCCTTTCCTTTGTATGCTCCTGTTATCTGTCTTAATTACATAAGTTATTTATATCCTCTAGGATTTATCATAAAATTATCTATATCCATTGAGTATCTTCTTATAGCTTATCTTTCATTCCTATTGATTTTACTCATAGGTTGTTTCAATTATTATAGTTTAAGGTACTAATATTTTCATTGTATGCCATTAATTTCATTTAGGTTTCCCTATTATTCCATATATAGCCCCTAAAGTTTAGGAAAACTCCTAACCACTGGATATTGAGAATCATATTGTGCAGTGGCCCTCATTTTGGGTCTTGATAGCTATACCTATTTGATTTAAGAACCATACAAATTAGTATTAAATATCATCCAGTACAGTGGCCCACATTTTGGACCTCGGCATCTGTACACACCATCCATCCGATAGCAGGGATTAGTTCCTCAGAACCTCCCACTATCAAAATGGCAGATATCAGGGATTAGTCCATGGACCTCTCAATATCTATATTGGGATAGCAGGGATCAGCGCCGTGGGACCTCTCAATATCTTAATACATCTTATCATAATCAGCTTGTCTAGTGGATAGTAAGGATTAGTCCCGTAGGACTTTATAATATCTACAATCATCAAGTGGGTAGCAGGGATTAGTTCGTAAACCTCTCAATACTTAAAGCGTGCATGCTCAATAAGTGCTCAGCGACAACACCTGCCATATATAGGCTAAAATCTATTCAGACGTAGCCTCTAGCAGCTGCTAATCCCTAGTTGACCGGTCAACCTATCCAGTGTGTTTTCAACCATTAGGCTAATATCTCTTTATGTTGTCTTTACAATCATTCCTCTTTCTTCTTCATTATCTAAATATTCTCAGTGAAAACATCATCTTCATATTATTACCCCATCATTTCATAATCTAACAATTATTCCGTGTTTTCCTTAATTTCACCAGTTTCCTCTA
>CANXYI012158791.1:0-14031 GCA_948208565.1 Hura crepitans | reverse complement strand
TTAGACACATATAAATATATATATATATATATATATATATATATATATATATATATATATAAACTTGAGCTCTAAAATCAAGAAAAATCCATAAAAATATAAATTTATAGGGAGCTCTAATATAAATGGATGTTAATTAAGGTTAGGAAGGGGACCTCAGGTTTTTATATATATGTATAAAAATTCCAATTTCAGTGCCAATGAACTATTTGGAATATTTGAGTACCAAGTTGTATCAATTCTAAAATTTTCTAAGCAAAAATTGAATATTTTACGGTTTAGCTAAAATTAGGTCACTATTCATGTGACACTGATGTAAAATCTAAACTATCATTTTTAACCATCTAAATGCCTTTGTTTTCACTCCAAAATTTTCCCAAAATTATATTATGATAAATACTTCTATTTAGTAAGATTAGTGTGACCCGGGTTTTAGGAAACATTATTTACATCTCGAGAAGTAATATTCATAACACTAGGATTTTTGGGTGTTACATAATTCATCCTAAAAGTCCATATAATCATATTAGAGTACTATGTTTGAGTCACATATCACTTAACATAATTATGTAGGTTACTATGTCACATCAGAGTATTATGTTCAAGTTTCATATCACTTGAGTCACATATTGCTTAACATCATCATGTAGGTTATTATGTCATGATCTAAACATCTTAAAACATCTCATGTATAATACATGTTCATATTAGTTATCAGTTATCATAATCATACTTCTTGTAATATTCTAGCATATAGCTAGTATTAAGCTCATATATCTATTATTATTGTGTGAACATTCAATATTGGTAATTTAATAAATCTTGCATAATCAATTCTCACATTCTACCGCAACTAATGTAGGTTATCATATAAAGTTATCATGTTTTAGTCCTTAAAGTTCAAGGTTTAAAGCTTACATTTCAAATCTAATAACTCACCATAAACCTTTGAAAATATGCCAAAGTTCATATTCTAACTCATTGAACACTAACAATCTTATTACTCATAAAGACTTAAGTTCAAATTCTTAAACTTTAATCTTGCAATTCCCCTAGCCCATATCATGTCATAAATTACTTAAACATGTGCCAAAACATTGGTCAAATGTTGTTAATTTGATAAGCAATCAACGTTGCCACAAATCACAAGTTAAAACCACTTAAAAACAACATCTTCCCCACACTAGAGTGGCTTACACACGTATGCCCTTGAGACTTACAGCCATGAGGCCTCCCCAAGACCTACTCCTATTCATCTACTTCTGTGACCCTCACAATCATGTGACCTAAAAAGTTATGCCCTGAGCCCTACAAATAGCAACAAGGTTATGATTTTCTCTTTAAATTTTTTAATTTCACATCCAAACTCAGTAGGATACATACCAATTCATTAACAATCCTTTATATAATGTTTTTTTATAGTAAAATGCCATCAAATTACACTTTAATTCATAGATTAATCAAATCGAATCATCAAATTTTAGAATTCATTCAAAAACCTAAAAGTAGCAAAATTTCAATAGAAAATCCAAGTGAAGTTCAAGAATTCGATTATTTATATTCCTAATAATCTCTATAGGATTAAAGAGAACTCAATCTAGCCTTCGATTACACATTTCCATTCAATTTGTGCATTAACTCTCATCATTCCCTCTTTTTCCTCATAATACAATAGCCCTTAACACTCATAAACCAATTCATAGCATCAATGGTAGCAACAATTGGGAGAAAAAGAATGGATGATATAAAAATAATTTACCTTTGATGAAGGTGTAGCCAATTATGAAGAAAACCCCTTGAACTTGACGAATAATGGAGAGGAACAATGAATGTCATTTTTTTCTCTATCTAAATGTGGGCAGATATTTGGGTATTTATACCCCTTAGTTGGATAGCTTAGATTGATCCCTAGAATTCTATCCAGTGGTCCATATAACTCTATAATCAAAAATCACTTTTAATCCTTCTTAAAATTATTTTTATCCTAATATTACCATATGATGCACCTCAAATTCCAACTCAATTACTTAAAAAAGAATAATATTTCCTTTTAACCTAAATATTTTTATTTTTATATTTTATGGTGCATTACAGAATTTAGCAGCAATACTAACACATATTCACTTTAGATTATAGTTATGTATCATTATTTATGGAAATGTTGTATCATTCAGTTATGTATGTCATCCATACACGAAATAAATTGCATATCTCTTATGATTATACACTTAAATCATATATTATCATAAATAACATAGACATACATTAAGCATGCATATAAGCACAATTCATACATATAACTTTTATATATCTATATATTTTCATCTAGCCTTATTATGCATTTCATTTAGCACTTATCTTAGAATAACATATATCATGCTACTTGGCATTCCATTACTCTAAACATGCACATGAATCTAAGACATACATGTGATTTCTATAATCATGTCAAATGTGTGCCTTTATCATTGTGCTTCATTGTTTACATGCAAATGACCGTAATCCTCAAAAATTGAATTAACTTGTAGGAATCATATTTCTTTATTATCATCTATTATAATTTAGGCCATTTCTTCCTAAAACCTTACTTTTTCTTGGATATGGGACAAGTGCGATAGTTCTTTTAACCCGCCATTTTTATAGTGGTATCTGAAGGTACAAAATGATGGTAACTGAAGATAAAATACAATGGTACCTAAAGGTATAATGAATGGTGCCAGCATTACATTTGTAGTGCAAAACTGTGAAATAGTTGAAGCTATAAATGGTGGCAAACCTACTAAGTCCACTATTTGCCGTGCCAAACTATCTTAGGTCATCTTGGTTTCCTAGGTAGAAATAGGGCTCTACATATTTCATCATTTCCATGTAACTATTCACATTACATATGTGCCATGAAGGCTTTTATTTATCCAGATATATACATATATTTATATAAACATACAGTCATATGTATACATACAAAATGTTTTTCTTTATTTGTATTCTTTGTATCTTTATAGGTAACATGTTAACATGCTAGTTCATGTCACTATTCGTGTATACCTTAATTTGTACTATTGACATGGTCGTAGGAATAGTACATACAATCATCATATATGCTATATATATCACCTTATCAACTATGCATGTCATTAATTCATACACTATACATTGGTCACACTTATCATCATACATATTGTATGCATTATCTATTACAATTCTATATTTGTTAATGAATCTTATGATGTCTTCTTGATTTCATGTTAATTATGTAAAATATTTTATAAAAAGAAAAGATATGGATCATACCTTGTCAATGGTCATCTTGGCCATATTGAATATTTTTATGACCAAAGGTTTCATTCATCATCAAAGTGCCTTATCATGGCAAAATACATATGGCATATTATATTTTCAAGAATGTATACAAGCATTAGCATACTTATGTATCATTTAATTATGCATATTCTTGTTGTCTTTGTATTATTTCTGTACATCAAAGCTTATATCCCTTTATGCTAGGTGCATATATCATCATAAATTTTTTCAAAGAAAGTAAAGAAGCATTCTTAAGTCTTTACCATTTAGCATTATTAATTCTATTTAAGGTACTTATCCTTATTTTTAAACATTTTGGGATTCTCATTCCTATATCTATTTAATTATATTTTACATGTATCATAAGGCACCTAGCATTCATCTTTATTACAAGTTAACATAATATAGTATAAATCTCATGATACAAACATGTTTTATTGACTATCTTAAATTCATTATTACATAAAGCAACTTCCATAAATACACACCTTGTTTCAACTTAAAGAAAAGAAAAAAAAATCTTAAGCATCTTACTTTCAACTCTAAGAAAGCAAAAAAAAAATCTTACTTTTAGCTCATATACATACATACATACGTACATACATATATATATATATACATATATATATATATATATATATATATTTCCATTGGTTCCTCTTTATTACACATGTTTATTTATCTTATTAAGATATAATGTTCACATCATATAATGTATTTCCATTTTATGCCATCAACTCTATTTTTTGCATGTACATACGTACACACACACACACATGCACACATGCACACACACACATATATGGCATATTGTCACACTTAGCACTATAAATCTTCCTCACTAACATTTGTTAAAGTTATTCCATATTGAATTTAGCTAAAAAAACATTAATTCTTATGGAAAACTATAAAATGATTCAAAATGCCTAAAAAATAAGGAAACGAATAAAGTATATACTCAAGAAGTAAAACTTCTTTTCAGTAGTGTCCTCTTGTACTAAAACCCATTTCACAACACTTTCTCATTAATCATTTTCGTCATTCGTTTTACCTCTTTACCTTTTTCTAAAGATAACAGAACTTTCCACAAATACATATTTATGATGAAGGCATACATATAATAGATCATTTTTTGCTTAGTTTCTACATGGGAATCTAAATTCTAATACGACTTGTAGAGTATATAAACATCACTCATTACCCCCATATACCAACATAAATGAAACCATCCCATAGTCATTAAGGAATATTATAGGATTAAGATTAAACTTGCTTAGCAAAACCTCATCTTGAAAAGAAAGGTTCCTATTATATTAAGAGTATTCAAAAGTGATCATCTCACATATAATTCTCCTTAGAACAACAACTCCCTTATTAATAAAAAAAACATAGATAATATAAACTTAGTTCATAAATTTTCATATTCTAACCTTGTTCATATCTCTTTAATTCTAGCAAACATGTAATCCTATAATCACCTATTGATATAACTCATATTCAGCAACCAAGATAATAAAAGCCCCTCAATTGCTACAAAGCATCTCTTCTATAGTTCTCTACTAATTTTTAGTTCAATTATGCTTAGTTTGCTTTTCACCTTATTTGGTAATCAGGATGTATCTCCATTAGCATCTTATTCATGATTTAAAATCAATAATCCAAAATTTGCAACTCAATCACAAACTAAACAATAGTATAAATGCTAAAATTTGTAGGATCTTACCTGTCAATACTTATGTAACGCCTAAAAATCCCAAGATTATGTTGCACTTCTCGAGATGTGAATAGTATTCTCGAGACCCAGGGTACACTAAAGTAACCAAGTGGAATTATTAATTATAATAAAATTTTGAATAAAATTTAAAGTGAAAATAAAGTTGTTTAAAAGGTTAAAAATACAAGTAAAGTTTTTATGACTGTTTGTGAATCGTGACCTAGTATAAGTTGAGTCATCAAAATATTTCATTTTTGCTCAAATTGACTTAGGATTAATACAACTTGATACTCAAATATTCCAAATAGTCCATTGGCATCGAAATTAGATTTTTTAGATATCAATAAGTATTTTTATGAAATTGGGAAAAGTAAAAAGTTATGTTTTAGTCAAATTTTCTTAGTTTTTAAGCTCAAGTTTTTAGAAGTGTAACAACTTTATACATAACCAGTAACTCGGTCCAAGTATAAGATGTCACCTACCAATTTGACTACCTTTCAATGACTTGGTTAACTTACCTTTATCTCTATTATGTTATGAGATATAAAATTTGAATTATTTAGATTACACACTAACACTTAATATATAATTTAGGTGTTTAGCATATCTATATTTATTTAATATTATTACTAATGTGCGTATAACGAAATGTTATCATAAGTTTTAATGAAAAATCATCTCAACATGTAGAATGATCATGGTGGACTTCACTTACCTATATCTTAAGTCTCTCTACTTCGGCTTTTGTTGGAACTTGATCCGTTGCTCTTGCTTGCCTTAATTCTTCACTTACGCATTAGCAGAAGCTAATGCGCTGAGCATAATATCTCAATGGTGTATTTTAAAACTATGGAATTTAAAATTTTGATTCTCATATTTACTTTTATACCTTCTATTTCTCTTTCTTAGGTTTATCTTTATTCATGTGTAATGCTTATTTCATTAATTATTATTGCCTTTAACCTTTATATACTATCTATTCCTTTCTTTTAGCATGAAAACTTAGCTCAAATAATTCTTTATATTTCTATCTTTTCCATGTCATATCATATTTTTATATGTATCCATTCTATAATCTTATTGCTTTATTTTAAACTCTAGTTTGCATATTAGTTTCATTTCTTACTGTCTCTTATGCTGTATTAAAATAACCATAACTTGTAATACTAATCATAATTTTAATACATTGAGGTTGCTTGCATTCTCTTTACATAGGTTCATACATCCTCATACTTATATATCAATAATGGCTTTTTTTTTTCTTTTTTTTCCTTATTATATAATTAGTTCATTTCATTTCATTCTTTACCTTATTTCATTTCATTTTTTTTCCACTTTATTCAATTTAAGCTTCATAATATCACTAATGGTATATCGATTATGCTTTATCTTATTATTTCCTTATCTAGCCTATATTAGATAGACATAACCTTAACACTAGATAATGGGATCTAAAGGTGTGCAGGGGCCCATATTTTGGACATTGACAACCACACTCGTCATAATATAGCATAACATAACATGATTAATGTGAAGGGGTTCTCATCCAGAACCTTAACAGCTGCACTCGTCTTCAAAGTTGAAGGGATCTATATTTAGGATCTTAATGGTTGCACTCATCATAATCATAGCATGAACATAAACACATATGCAATGGCCCTTGTGTATGGCTGCACTCGCACTCACACCCACACTAACATATCAAATCAATAGCATAAAGTTGAGTAGAGGTTTTACTTAAAACCTTGATGGCTGCACTCATCATAACATAGGACCCTCTAGTGTCCTAGTAGCTACTAACTTCCTAGTTGACCAGTTAACCTACCTAGTAGATTATCTAATTCATATAAACTTTTCTTATGTAATTCATATAAACTTTTCTTATGACCATTTCATCTCACTTTTTTACCATATTTCATTCGATTAAATATTATGTATAAATAATTTGTATTCATGTTCTAACATTTGCTTCACACTTTTGTGTCATACACCTATAACATATATCACAAAACCTTCATAAACATTAGCACATTCCACCTCATACTCTTGATTATGATATATTTATTCATGTTCATCATAAAGATTTTCTTATATTTAGCATCATGTTATATCCATGTTGTTCATAACATTTCTTATCTTTATACTCCATTGTTTATTTTCCATGAATTAAAGTATCCTTAGATTACCCTTTTAATTTTAATTAGAATATGGTATTATATCCTACTTTTCAGATACTCAATATTTTCAATATAAGTTTTAACATACTTTTAATGTCCTTAATTTCTTGCTCATTTACTATTTTTTTTTATAAATATTCATTTATTCTCAATGTTTAATTAAATAAATATTTAGTTTATAGTCCTTTATTATTAAGAATGCATTCAATATTCCCATATGTTATTATGATTAATTAAGAATTAGAATTTATAACAATTATATATGCATACATATATTTTATCTCATTAAACCCTTCATCGTCTCTTTCTTATAAAATTAATTTCATTTTAATTCTTGTTAAATAATTTTTCGTATATTTCCTCTTAATTTAAGTTTCCAACTATGATTTATTCTAGTCATTTTATTTCCCTTTCTTGGATATTATAATTATATTATAACATTCTTATCTATCAACATACACATGTATTGTATATTTTCCTTTTTCCATTTAATTGATTTCTTTTATTTTAGTATATTCCCACACTTGCACACATATTTACTTGTACTCATCTCTTTTAGAATATTTAACATGAGTTAATTTAATTACATAATTGATTGTATATACTTATATAATCTTTATTTAATTTAATCTATATTGAATAATTTATCATTATATGCTTAGGCATACACATATATATTTATCTATTTTATTCTATTTGTGACACTCGTTACTCGTTCTGTACATTGGATCCGAATAAAGAGTGGCATGCTTATCGATATTCAAACTACTCTATATGAAAAATCTATTTAAATTAAAACTTTTCTTTAATTAATTCATGTTCTAGTTGTAAAAATGGTGAATAATCAAAACACGTTTTATAAGGCATACCAAAGGGGTCATTGTGTCAAAAATTCGATAGCATAATGACTATACCAGGACACTTTCCTAAATATTAACTTATTAAAAAGCACTTTTAGAATATCATTCAACTCATCTCCACTTAAACTGGGTCCATCTGACCCCCCCTCTATCCTCAACATAAGGCAACACCCTCAATAATGCATAAGAAACATAATCATACAAGTCATGCAAGCATTGAAAGCTTTTAAATGAAAATTTAAAGTATCTAATAATAAGAGATTTATAGGACATAATTACAAAAATATAGATTAGGCCTAATCCCTTATTTTTGCATAAGAGTGTTATCTGATTATTACATCACAAAAATTACACAAAAAGATATCCAAAAATACCCAAATAGGATAGCTTCTTGATCTCTTATGATTTCGATGCTTTGACTCTAATATGCTAACTTTACCTATGCACTGCAAACAATACGATGCGCTAAGCTTTTGCTTAGCGGTGTATTCACCTTAATGTATGATTATGGCATATATATGCAATATTATCAATGCATATGAAAATTTTTGTCAAGTATTTGGCAAGAATAAAACATGTATGCTAGCTTACCAACATAATATGAACATATCTCAAAATTTACACTATCAACATGGTAATGCCAATGAAATTTAGAAAATCACATATATTAGCCAAAATTGACTTTGGCATCAATAACCATATTAAAGATGAATATTGAATTACATAATTATGCCAAAGAAATAATATAATCATTACAAAGCTTAACTTGAGATTATCACATAATTTTAGTTAATATTGCAATTTAACATATGCCTATACCTAAGAGACAATTATCCATACACTAGATAGCGGGACATAGCCTGTAGCCATATTGATCCATAAATCATACACGAAACCTAAAGTATTAATCAATATTTAAAATCCAAGGCATAAGAATTGAAGTTTAAAACTCAGACTTAAATGTCATATACAAACTTGAAGCCCATGATAGAAGACTTGAAGTCTAAAATCATAACTCGGAGTCAAAAGATTGCTTGTAGGCTAAATTAGCACCCTTCTATACCTTAATAGCTACTATTGCTCTCTAGTTGATGAGTTAACATATCTAATCTAGGTTGTCTAATCATATAGAGCATTATTAAATTCATTAATTCCACCATTTTAATTTAATTAAGACATCTTTATTTGAGTTAATATCATTTTAATCACATTATTATCTCTCTTAGCGAGAGGGTACATTTTTGTTCAATATCTCCTCATATCTTGGCCTTTAGCCTAATTACCATGCTCACTATATGCTTGAACATAATCAAATTCAATGTTTCATAAAGCACAAATGACACATGCTCATAGCATAAATTTTGGGTTCATTATCTCAATAACATATATGAACCATACACGTCATTTTTACCATCAAAGCTTATCACACCATAAGTAAAAACCCAAAATATCAACCATGTCCATAATTTGGAAATTGTCAACACTCTTATAACCATAATACACTTCAACTCAACATATAAAACATGATTTAAAGTCCGCTCATACCAACATAAACATGTTCTCATAATCTTAAACATGCATCAAAAGACCAATTTCGGCCCCTTCTCAAACATACTCATATATTCAAAATTTCATACTTGATCCATATCGCCTCTAACTCATTTCCATCCGTAACATATGTATATCAATAAAATCAAATAAAACATGCATTTTTCATATCACGTAAGCCATATACACACATATAACTCATATGAGGCATTCAGCCTCCACATACACACACCATTACACATCCAGTTCAAGCTCACATCATGCTCATAATCCCATATACATATCATCCCATGTAAGCATACAACATTAATCACATTTATTACATAGCATTTATTATCACATAATGTAAAAAACACATTAAATGCTCAAACACAATTAAATCACACATACCAAAATGGGTCAAAAGATGATTTTGAGACTCATTTAAGCTTTGTCCTTTCCCTTAAATGCTCGAGTTGCATTTTCATCTATGAATATAAATAGGCTCAACTTAGAAAATTCATAATAAATCATATATGCATCCAAAAATCAAAACGAGCCTAGAAACACACTTTTGGACACCCGTAGGATGTAGAAAAAATATCGATTTGCAAAAACTCTTACCCAATCAAAATTTGATTACTATTCACTAAAATGAAAAACCCATAAAAACTTTCAGTTTTCTTCGAATCTCAAGCCAAAAATATACTATAGAGGTCTTTAGAGTTTGTTCTCATGGATTGAATCATGATTTGGGAGAGTATTTTGAGAGAAGAAGAAGAAAAAAAAGGTGGAGATGGTGTGAAGAGTGGCGTCGGCCACTTGAAGAAGAGGGAGGAGGATAGTGGGTTAGTATTAAAGCTTTGACCCAAAAATATGAAGGTTTAACTTATGTATGTATGCCATTTTTAATTAAATAAATTCTCTCTTCCTCTTTCTTCTTTTATTTTTTCCTTTTCTTATCTTCTAATTATCTCATTATAAATCCCAAAAATCATGTAAATTTATATTTCATAGACCTCTAAAATTTTGGGCTCAAAAAACGAGAAAATTCGATAAAATTTAGCTTATAAACTTAGCCTAATTTTTGGTAAAAATAATTCTCGATATTTAAAAATTCTTATTCCAGTGCCATTGTACTATTTTGAATTTTTAAGTATTAAGTTGTATCAATCTCGAAATTTTTTGAGCAAAAATTAAATATTTTATAGTTCAGCTAAAACTAGGTCACTATTCACGTGACACTGCCGTAAAATCTTTTTTTTTTTTTGTATTTTTAACCATCCAAATTACTTCAGATTGGCTTCAAACTTTATCCAAAATTATTTTATGATTAATACTTCCTATTGGTCCAATTAGTGTGACTCGGGTTTACGAAAATAATATCCGTCCCGAAAAGTACTATTCACAAAAGTCGTAGTTTTCAGGACATTGCACTATTACCTTTTCTATATTAAAATATCTAATAATTTAATTTACAATTTTACACTTCTTATAACTTAATTATCATTTACATAATTATTTTTATTGTGCCAATCTTTTAGGATCATAACTTGTGTTTAACTTATATACATATATTTTATTTTATTTCCTTACTTATATATCCTTCCTTTATATATCTTAATATCACTTTATTCCAACTTCATTCCATTTCTATACATCCCATAATAAGTTATGTTTTCTTTAAATATAAAATCCATTTAGTTATTTCTTCCTTTATTTCTTTTTTTTTCTTTAATCTTATAATTATTTTCATTGTACAAAATCCTTATTTCTTATATTTATATTTATAAATGTACATTTAATTCCCATATTCTTTTATTTCCATAAAATTTATTTCTTTCATTTAGTTATAGTTACATTCTTATACATATATTCATGGATATATATTTAGTGATCTATCTAATTATGATTTATTATTGTACTTACACCTTTATTTGACATATCGATATAATAATACTTATTTCTATCATAAGAATAATTCCTAAAATTTCCTATAGCAATTTCGGCCAACTACATTTAGGTATATAAAGTTTTAGTTACTCATTTTATAAATTCATTTATATTTAATAATTCTTAAAACACCATTCTTTCTATTTACTTCATCAATTTTAACCTTGATTTAACATTTTTCTCTCCCTTGTAAATTTCGACCTACTTAGTCTTTTTATAGTTCTAATATTTCTTTTCAACTTTTCTACCTTTCTATCCTCTTAATTGGACCCTAATTATATGCCTAAACCATCATGGCTATATCACAAGTCATGGCATGGAAATTTATTAGCATCCATACACATAAGCATACATATTTATAACCAAGTCCATAGAATTAGAATACACATACCTTGCTTTAGTTTTAGCCCAACCTTCTCTTGCTTAGTTCTAGTCTAACATCATTCCACCTCATATTCTATTAACTCTATAATTGGTTTCCTCACTAAAAAGTCACTAAAACATTATTAATCACACATAATCATACTTAATTCTTTAACTAACTAAACATAATCCCTATTTGATTCATCAAATTACATAAACAATAAACTTACCTCCTCACTTTGAATAGACTTCAATCTCCTCTTTTCCATCCCTTCTCTACCATAATTCCACCTTTCATCACCTACTTATGTGAGGCCATCACTCTATCTTGATATAGGTTTCTAGTTGGGTGGAAATTGGTTAAGTAAATAAAAGTATTTTAAGGCATATAGGAGCTTGATAATTTCGGCCAAGAGAGGGAGGATAAAGGCTATTTTTGTTGAAACTAAATGATTATTTTAGTATTATTTGGCCTTTTATAGGTGGAGTGGATGGCTAGGATTAAGACACCATAATTACACATGGATGGTGGTTAGATTTAAATCCATGTGTATATTCATTAAAAATATCATTTAATCATTTACATCTCATTGATCCCCTCTTTCCACTTGGATGGCCATGATCCCCCTATGTCATCACTTGATTTAATGTCTTAGATTACTCCCTACACACATATGCCATTACATTTCCCCATAATTAAGCATTTTCCTTGAATTTATTTCCTTAATTTTTTTCTCATAGCTCCCATCTTAAAAAATTCCAACATTGTGGTTTTTGAATTCCTTATAATTTTTTAGTATTAGGATGTGTCACTTTCAAAATTTTTTTAGCACATTTCTCAAATTTTTCATTTAACTTTGAATAGTTTACTATTTACTATAAACCGTAATTCAGACTTTGTTTTTGAATTTTAACCTCCTGTATGATCTCAAATGCTCCTTAAATTTCACTATAATGCATCTTATAATTAATACTAAGTTATGGTCCAATCATTTCACATTAAGCCCGATGTCCTGAACTTTATTCTTTTCACACTTTCTCATCATTAATATGCCATATGTCCCTTCTTTATTACTCTTATGTGTCTCCCTCATCTTCTTGACTATGAATAATGGCTTTTTCATTTTACCCTTGGCCTTTTATCATAATTACCATTTTGCTCTTTCGTTCAATTTTCATGCCAATTGACTCTACTCAATCCGTACATCCATTTCATTCTCCACTTTTTTTTCTAATTCTAATTCTATTCTTAAAAAAATTAGATCAAAAGTTGGGGCGTGACAAGAGGCTTATGGAATTTGATTTATATGATTTTTAGGGGATTAATTGGATGTTAATTGAGGATAAAAAGTGGGGAATTAGATTAAATAGAGAGAGAAAAGATGTAGATTTTATTTTAAGCCACCCATATATATAAATGGACATAAAATGGATTAACTTAGGAATAGAAGCATCTTCCTCCTCCCCTTTTCTCCTTCTGCCAACACTATTACTAAGGGAGAGGTTCTCTATTTCTCTTCCTTCTTTCTTCAATCTAACCTCTAATTAGCCTATTCAACCCCTAAATCTAAACATCCATAGCCCCTAAGCACCATTTAAAACAAGAAATTCAAGAAATATCAAAAGATTTTCATGGATTAAAGATGAAGTGAATAGTGACATGATTTTGGTCGGGTAAGAATTTTTGGATTTTCATATGCTTTTAAGGTCCCTAGGATGCCCAAGAGTATGTTTATCAATTTCATTTTGATTTTTGATGTGTAAATGATTTTATACGAATTTTTCTATAATAAACCTATTTATGTTTATTTAGCAAAGTGAGGAGGATGGACAAAGGTAAGGAGAAGGCTTAAGCCAGCCTCATTGGTGTATTTTGGACTCAAAGTAAGTGTAATCAAAGTAAAATGTGTTGATTTTGTGTATGCCTTAAACATAAAGTGTGTGTATATGTGTATAAAATTGAGTTGATTGGCATTTAAGGGTGTTGAATGTTAATGAACTTCACAAATATGTCTTAATACCTTACAAGTGTTTGAATGAATATGGAATATACACATGAGCATGATGGCCGAATGGCCCATAATGTATGTGTGTATGTGCTATGCATCATGTATGCTTATGAATTATGCTATATGTT
>CANXYI012158784.1:0-13838 GCA_948208565.1 Hura crepitans | reverse complement strand
CTACTTCTCTCTCTTCTTTCTTTCCTTTTTCTTGCTTTGAACTAGCCAACCTTCTCTTTTCTTTTATTTTTAGTGCCACTACTTCTCTTCTTTATCTTCAAAAGATTCATCTCTCTTCCATCTTTTTTTCCATCTTCTCTTTCCCTTTTTCTTTTTTTAAACCTTCTATTCCCTTTTGTTTTCATTGAAATGATCTCAAATCCTCTTTTATTTGGCCTTATTCGTCTTTTATCCCTCTATCAAACTCTAAATTGGACTCCTCGTCACTAGGATGGTACAAAGTTATGATTTATTCCATGGAATAAATCAATATCAAAAGCTTTAAGATGGTGTAAAACTCATGGCCTCCTCCATCGCCGTTGGAGTTGATAATTCTCAACTTGTTGATGAGGATGATGCTAGATACGGCTCTGGTTTGGTTCAAAAAGTCTAGGAGCCTAGGGTCCGATTGTTGCATTCAAACCACAAAACTTTTGGCTCTTTAAAAATCATGCATGTTGTGGAGTTTCTGTACTATTGTTAGCCGCTGCTCCATCTCTATCTGGTAGTGCCACCATTATTATTTTTACTCTTTTCATGTTTTAATCTCTACTCTTTTATCTATCCTTTCATACCTTTTTGCTTAACTTCTCATCCGATTTGAAAATCTCACTTTTTCTTTACAATAATCAGGATTTCCTTTTGAGTTCACTTTTTCACTTAAATTTTAGTCGTTTTTATGAATGGTTTGAAAAACTAAAAGGGAAGGTTTAGATAGATATTTTTTAGAAATCAACCTCTCATTATCTCTTTTTAGGGAAATTCTAAAAATCCTTACTCTAGGTGATTTGTTCATATCCTTCAAGGGCATTAGCAATGATGCATGTAAGGTATTATGGCTTAAAATTTTAGCATTTTCCAATCATTGTATTGCTCATTATTATTGACCCTTTTTAGTTTCAATCTCTCTCTCTCTCTCTTTTTGAAAGAGTGATAATAGGTTCAAGGTTTCAGTATAGAATTGATAGATGAAGATGATATTTTCTTTGAAGTTGGAAACTCTTGATTTGTGGGCTGGCCAAGTTATCTTAATATGAGTTTTCTTTGATTCTTTGACATCAATTGAGTAAGCCTCTTTTGTTAGCTTTTGGCTTGATTTGATTGTTTGATAAGTAGATTTTAACATCATATAGAATCTCTGATTTTTTTGTTGGTGGGAGGTATTCAATCAAAGAATACATCTTGAGGTTCTGTAATGAAATGGTAATATTCTCCTTTTTTTTCTTTGTTCTTTCTAAATTTTAAATTTAGAAGATTATTTTTCTAATTTATGTATCTATGATTTCTTTTTAATTTCCTTATGTTATGGATTTTGTTCTTTTATTCTATTATTCTTGTTTAATCTATTTGTATTTTATATGTTTCATCCTGAATATGTATGCTTGTTAGAGTATTTGATCAAATCTTCTACCCCTCATTATTATTTATATATATTTTATATGATTCAATTATATTAATGGTTTTATATTTGGTAGATATTGGTAGGACTTGTTAAACTATTTGCTACTAATAATGCTTCTTTATGGTTTCTAGTTAGACATATTTAATATCTAAAAATATAAATCCACAATATATCCTTTGACTTGGTGCTTTTCTTGTTCCTATGAGTTTTTATCCTAAAAGCTCCAAAATACTTTTAGTTTTTATTTTTTTTCTAATTTTTTGGTGAGCTATATAGATCTCCTTTCATCTAAAGGAATATATACTATTCTTGAACTTGTTGGACTTATAAATCTTATTTCCATTTTGATTTTAGACTTTATACCTATAATTTTGATCTAGAATTTTGAAACTCTCTTTTAGTTTTTTATATACATATTCTTATGGATTGTTAAACCTTAATTGCAAAAAGCTTACAATTTGGATTTTTATTTATTTTATTATTCCTTTTTTTTGTTCTAAGTTTGCACTTGTTTGCATTTTTTATCATTTATTTAGGCTAAAACTTATATTTCTTTCCGTTGTGCTTCTAGTCTCTAAAATTTAATTTTATTAGCATGTATAGATTTGATTGCATTTGATTTATTTATAGGATTGATTAAATGAAAATTTATTTCCTTTTTTATGACTTTGATGCTTTCAATATTTTCTTTGCTTTTCTTTTCCTTCTGGTTATAAAGCTATCACTTTGATAACTTTTAAAGTTTATATGGTTTCAATTACTTTCTAAACACTTTTGTATGGCTTAGATTGATAATGACATTATTTGATGTTGATTTCTGCCAACTTTCTGAGTATGAACTTTTATTTTCTGATTTTTTCAGGTTCAAGGCTTTCCATTTGAAGATTTGCTCCTTTAAACTCCCATTTCATCTAGAAAAAACATATCTTTTTTATTTATTCATTCATTATGATTTATTTATTTGAATCTTAAATTTTCTTTTGATATGAGATTTTTTTTTAATTTTCTCAATTTTTCATTTGATAGTAAGATGTCTATAATTACTTGTCTGAAATGAATGTTTAGCTATCTGAGAATAAATGCTGAAGCTGTTAGAGTAAGAACAACTCTTTTCTACCTTTTAGGTCTATTTTCCATATTTTTTCATCCTTGATTTTTTATGTTTTCTTACATTTTCTTTTTAATTTGTAATAGGTAATGGTTGCTTATAATTTCTTTTTGGCTATGTTGGAGGTTCATTCAATACTTTACCTATGCTATTTTGATTCTTAAATGAGCATTTTTGTAATCTTTATTAATTTATGTTCATATTTTAAGGATTTTTTGATTTCCTTACTTTTGATTTGATTACTAATTTGTACTCCATTTTACTGTTTAGAAGACAAAACCATTGGATCTTGGGTTTTGAAGGTAATCTCTATATCATGTTAATTTGTTAAATTTTAGAATGATCATTATGCTTGGTAGTTTTAATTAGCTGCTATGTTTTTGTAATATCTATTTTTTTTATTTTTTTGGTTTTTAATAGAGATAAGTTTTCTTCTTTTTTATTGTTTTTTATTCTAATTCTCACTCATGTTGCTTATATGATTAATTATGGATATATAACATAATACTATTTCAAAAACTTATCTAATTCCTTTTTTATTTTTATTCATCTTTATTTACACCATTGAATTTTTGCTTTATCCATTTTTATCTTTTATATTTCTATTGGTAATCTTTTATGATTATTATTCGAAAGAAACATAATCTTTGCACTTCTCTCATTTTTACTTGCATATTCGATTAGTAATCTAAATGATTTGAAATGATCTTTGCACAATATAATTTACTTTATTAGACTATAACTCATCAATTTTTATTCATTTACTACTATTTTAGGAATTCAATCTTATTTCATTACACATTTTGAGACTTTGTTTGACATGGTGAATATTGATTGTTCTTCATATTGATTACATAATCTTTTGATTTAACTGACTTTGGCTTATTCTTTTGCATACTTTTACTGAAGAGAAGAAGAGATTGGGAGATATGAAATATGGGTGTTGGTTGGAATAAGCAAGAGAATTTATATTGGAACTTTAAGTTTGCAAAACTAAGGTATTCTTTCTTCGACCTTAACTCTAATTGCATTTAGGTTGACTTTACTTATAATTTCCTATCTTTTATTCTTTTGTTATTTATTTCTTTTGAATTTGATTTTTTTATAGCATTTTAGGCAATCCATGAGTATGCATTAATTTATGCCATTATTTATCTCATTTCTCATGATTTGCATGTTTGATATTCTAGATTCCTTCAAAAATTTAGCTATTTGATGTGAAAACTTCTCCCTTTTATTTTGTTCATTGACATGCAATTAAGAAAAGAGATTTTCTTCTTTCTTTTTTGCAACCTATCTAATGTTTTTCCAACCTTATTTCTATTATAAGGCCTTGTGGTATTTAATTTTTCTAATTTTTTTAGAGTTATTTGTGATTATTCTTAATTACGTCAATTTTTTTGCTCTATATTCCTATTGGCATGAGAGATCATTTTAGTCCGTGAATCAGTGTTGATTTTTATAATTGTAAATTTTGAATGACTTTTATTTTTTCATTTTTTTATCTTTTTATATTTAAAAAGATAACCTCATTTAATTTTCTATTGATTATTTACCGAGTTTGTTAGATTTTATTTAGTATATGTGTTCAATAATACCTACTTATAAGGAGTTCACTTAGAATGGTTAAAGAAGGGTCTTTTTCATTCATGATTTAGTTTTTATTATATTTTAATCTCCTTGTGGTTTCCAGGCCTATTGAGTTTATGTTATTTATGTTCAAATCCATTGACCTATGTATTTTACTCTTCTTTGTTTGAGGACTTTGGTTATTAATTCTATTCTTTTTTTTATATATTCTGCTTAGTTAAGATTTATGCTATAAAGTTTTATTTAATGTTATCCTATTATTATTGCATGATATGAATGAGTGTGCTTTTTTGACAGTGCACTTAAGTAATAAAGTAATTAACAAAGCCATATATAAGGGATTTATTTTATTACAATGCGTAACATATATCACATACATCAAGTAGAACTACTTTGATCATACTCTGACTTGCTCTAAACACTAAAGGAATCAAAACTGACTCACTTAGGACATATAGAGAGAGTAGTTCTACATAGAAATGCAAAAAGAGGGCGGATGTTATGGATCAATGCTGACCTCCCCTAAACATTGAAAGATCATTACTAACTTTAAAAATTTAGGAAGAAAAACATCTTAGGAAAATTACCTATTATTGCAGAGACATGTATCCTCTTTTGTTATTCTGCTTCCTTTTTCTTAAATCATTGAAATTTTTGGGTTTATTAGGTATTTCTGCACTGTTGTGTTTACTCTTTGCATTTACTGCTAGATATTTTTGCTGAATGCATTCTTTCTCTCTATTTTCTTTTTTTTTTCTATTTCTCAACACTCTATTTTTTCCTTTCCCATTTCTTTATTTTTTCTATTCTTTTCCATTTTTTATGTCCCCCATTTTATGTATATTTTTTTCGGTTCCCCCTCTCTCTTTTTCCCTTTTCCTTTCTCTCCCCTTTTTCTACTACTCTCTGGGTATTTATAGATTTAGGCTAGTGGCATTTTTGTAAATTTTATGAACATTGAAATTACTATTCATTGAAAGATATCTTTTATTGTGCTTATTTTTTAGGTGGGCTGGGCTAGGCTTGAACTATTAGTCTGCTGCAATGATTTATACATGGACTTAGGCAATAGCCCAATTCATTTTTTCTTCTATTTTTTTTTTGAATTTTTTTATAATCTATAATTTTTATTTTTATTTGTATTTTATATTTTTTTTGTAATTATATTATATTTTTTTTGTATCTTGTATAAAATTTATTATTTTATATTTTTAATTTATTAGGATTATATTTAATTAGCATCATTTTTGTTATTAATTTTAGTCTATCTTAATTTAGATAGTTGTACTGTATTTTTTATTTTGATTTCATTTTACTCTAAATGGTAATCTAATGAGACATTTTAATTATCAAACAAATAAGAATACTAATAATAATTTAGCATTCAAATAAAAATATTCTTTACAAATGATAATAATTTCCTTTTACTAATAATAATAGTAACAAACCATAACTATTCATGATAATAACAGTAATAATTAGTAATGATAATATTTTATAAATAATAGAATAAGTGATAATAATTATACTTTTTGAATATAAGCAAGTAATAGTAAAAAGTTATTTTATAAAATGATTTAAATATTTAAATATTGTTTATTTAGCTTGGACGAAAGTAGGTATCTACAGTATGCTCATGCAAAGGGATTTTGCATGCTTTGGCATGCATATGCATATTTAATCACATTAAATTATGAATATGTTATTTAATCACATTAAATATATGATCTAGCTATGGACTTTTACTACATTGATTTTCTTGAGCCAAAGGAAACCAATTTAGGCTAAAGCCTAGGTAGTTATGCATGAATTACAAGCCCAATAAGAAATAAAACAACACTTTTATCTATTTCTTCTTCGTCCTTCTTCGTGGACCTTCTTCTCTATTTAGCTCCTTGTATTTCTTCATCATAATCTAACCCTATGTAATCTAATTACATATTATATAAATTAAAAGACCTCAAGTTACATGTGAGGAGAATTAGATAAGAAGAGAAATACAATAAAGAAATAAGAGAAAAGGCTAGGACACGCATGCCCAATTTAGCCAAAGAAAAATTCACACAATGTAGATCAATCTCATTAGTCTTCGTTCATAACTAGTCATTATGCCAACCATATGCCCTTAACATACATTTCTAATACTCATAATTAACTTGCAATTTTGGATCCCACTTGGTTGAATTTAGTTTATTTTGAAACTCTTACAAAATAAACACTAATTAATTCCATGTTTAAACATCCTTTTTAATTTAGAAATCATTTCTAAAAAGGAAAAATTTTCAATCCAATTGAAAATTATTTTTAGGATTCTCAGGTTATATATACTTAAAAATGTTAATTTTCTTTCAATTATTAGTCCAACCAATAATTGATTTGAAAATTTAATTATTTAATTCAATTAATTAATGAAATTTTCTTTAATTCTAGTATCAAATTTCAACAAAATCTTGGAATTACTTAATTCAAATTTTTTGAATTGCATTATGCCAAAAAACCAATTTCTAGCATTTATCGATAAACCAATTTACATTATTTTGTAAAATAATTATTCCAAATGATTTTGTACTAATTTCAGCAAGTATGAACATATAAAATCACACATAATGACCAATAAAATTAATCAAAATTAATCAATCTAATTGATTAACTCAAAATTAATTTATTGATCACTACCGATAACAAATATGGTATATGTTTATACGACTGTTACAAAACTATGAATCCAATTTATATGCAATTAGTTTTGACCATTCATATATTGGATTCACTTTAGAATTATCTAATAATTATGAAAATATCTGTCTAGAATTGAAAGGAAGTGAAATCAAAATTTGACACTATTAATAAAACTTTAATCTGTTTTATACGAGCTATCGACAACTAAAATTATTTTTAAATAACTCTTTTAATCATTAAATAAAATCAAATTTTTATTGATCTACTCTAAAATTACTTTTCAATCCCTAAAGAACTTATAAAAAATAATTTAGGGCTATAAAATTAAAAGAAATCATTTGAAAAATTTGCCTTAATTTAGCAATTTTCTGTAGTGAAAAAACAGCTTAAAAATTGCATTAAATGATATTTCAAAAATAACAAATAAATTTAATTTTATTTCCAAACTCTTAAATTAAATTTCCATCCATTATAAACCTAGAAAAAATAATTTAGGGCTAAAAACTTTTAAAAAAATAGACTAAACAAAATTTTCAAAAACTAGTCGATAAATGTTGTTAGAACCAAATTTTACTATTCAATTAATTATTTTATTTACCAAATAAAATTTAATTTTACTAATTAGCTAAGAATTCAAAATTTAGGATTTTAAAAATCTAAAAGTCAAATTTGGGACTGAGACTAATTAAATAACTAATTAAACCAAATAGCAATATTCTAGTCAATAAGCACATCAAATTTTCACAATTTTGGTTCATTCAAGCATATATAATCCCAAAAATTAACAAAGACATAAATTAAATTATTTCTAATTAATTTTAATCCATATATAACCATTGGAAAAGGAATAAAACCAAAAAATTATACAAAAAATTAAAATAAAAATTTTAAAGCTTAACCACGGGATATCGATAAACTGCAATACTTTTCAACTTTTCAATGAAACCTGGCTCTAATACCATTGTTGGTTTCTATGGACTCATGGACAATAGACATAAAACATCCATGAAACTTCAAAATAGGTGGGAACATAAAAAAATGAAAATAAAGAATTTATATTAGAGGAAATCACAGAATAGAATTTTACTATAAATTCTCTATGTGATTCCTGTATGCAGCTTTCCTTTCCTTTCCTTTTGCTCTTCTCATCGGGTTGTTATAAACCACAGTGATCTTCAGTTGGGAATAACTCTAAGTTAATCCACACAAGAAGTTCTTAGAATAAAGTAACTTGAAAATCCAGGAGCTAGTAGGATTTTCAAGCAGATGAATGAAGAAAAAGAAATTTGTGTGTTTTTAATTGTTTTATACGGCAATTTTTGCTACAGAAAATACATGTATGGTGGCTATAGCTATAAGAGTTATTTATACTTTAAATAAAACCTTTTTTGGTCAAATTGACACTTAAAATTAACCCTAAGTTAGACTAGATTGGATCCACACATTGAGTCATATTCAGTTCTATGCACATAAGCCTTTTAATGGGCTTATATGTAATATGCTTTAGCCTCACGTTCATTAATTTTATGTGGCACTAATAGACCCTATTTTTTATTAATAATTACTATAATTTAAGGCCTTTCAAATATTTTAAAATCCCATAAAAAATTAGATGCAATAGCATTTAAAATTTGGACTCAACAAGGCCTAAGTACAAAAACCCTAATTTTCCAATTGGACTTCTCATTTGCATATGGGCCTTAAGCCCATTTGCTTATTTTTTTTTCTTTTAATTCATCTTCTAATGATATCTCACATCATTAAAACATTCAATGTAATTGAATCTTCCTCAAACTTCTTTTATGTGTGTGACCTTATAGGTTTCCAGAACAGGTCAACAATACACAATGAATTAGAGTCTTAGAACAACTAGGACTTTATAGATTCAATCTTATTGAATCAATATCAATTCTCCAATTGATATATCACTCATGTAAAAGAAGAGAGAGGCATCTAGACTTGTATCATGACTGCCTAAGTGATAAAAAGTCGAGTGGTTTAACTTAACCTTTCCATATACAATTACATTGTAACAAGCTCATTTCACCATCTTTTACCTCATCTAGTTTTGAGTGTAGACTTTTGTCAAATCATAGCCTAACTAAATATGTCTAATTAAGTCCTGGACATATTGTTCTAATAATTTCACCTTTATTCCAAAAATGCCCTTTATGAATCTCTTTCACACATGGCATCTTACTTTAGCTAAAGATTTCTTCATAAAGATTACTCATTAAAACTATGAGATAAAATCCTTACTATAATCTAGGGCCATGAATCCTTTGTTGATTACTAACCTATCTTCAAATATGTCATGCCATACCTAAGAACCTCACTATGTATACTTATTGTTTAAAATAAAAGCTTTGGAGTCAAAGTTTGTCACTCTATATTTAAGATAGTTAATGATTTCAAGTCTAAAGATACTTGCACCACTAATATGATAAGATGCTTTCACTAACATAGATTAAGTATCCATGTGAAGATCTCATCATGGATCTCTAATGTACTTACTTCCTAAGGAAGCATCCACATGTAAGCATAGAGATGCTTGGAGTTAACATGTATTTTTATGCTTACGGCTTGTGAGAACTATTACTTGATCTAATCAAGAAGTATAACATGTGTTGATCTATCAATATTAACCATGTTTAATCTTGTTAATACTATGATTAGGGATATTTAGGTATATCACATTTGCATGCAATATGAATCTTGCATCATGAACACTTTATGATTTCTTCCACACTGTGATTTTATATTGAGAACTTTATAACATGGTTTAAGACATTGGAAACAATTATAAGTAATGTATAAAAGTACCATGATATAAAGAGAGATGCCTTTTACATTAGTTCACAAGGTTTAAACACATGAATATAACCTTGTTACATAAACTCTAAGGCATATATCTAACAATTATATATTTGCCTAGTGAAAATATTATAGGTTTGGGAATCAACAAAGAAGACTTATTACCCTCTAATATCACCATCAAGGCTTATAATGACATAATAAAGCAAGCAGAAGGTGACAAAGGTTTATGTGGGGCCAATTGTTGTTAAAGTTGAATTGACTATTATATACATCTCAGTAACATTTTTCCATTTTATTTTGTTGACCTTAGTTTTATAAGCTTGGTGGAGTTCCTTCTGTGCTCTATCAAATGATAAAGTTTCTTTATAAAGGTAAATAGTCACAATTAAGGCAAAAGTCGATCTTATTATTTTTACCTTAGCCATAGCTGACCAACCATTTACTAGTTTTCATGGACCTATTAGTTCCTCGAATTATGAAGAAGATGAATTTCCTATTAAGGGCTAACTTAGGGAAATATTTCTAGGGAAATCTTAAATCGCTACAAATAAAAGGGTAAAAGGACACCATAGGCCTCAATTATAATCTTGATTTGAAAGCTAAGAAGAAGAAGGGTAATAGGCTAGTCAAATAAGGGAAAACCAAGGATGATTGAATTCTAGAGCCAATAGTGGTAGAAGTGAAATTCAAGCTTGAGTTTGAAATATTTGTCAATGTCATCTACAGTGTGACATCCCTTACCCAATTCACTCACAGATCCTGATGGACATCATAACACTAAAATCTAACTTTGTTATATCAAGTTTATTAAAAACTTTTTCTTGAAATTTCATAAAGCACAAAACTTCATGACTCACATATAGAAGAGACATACAACAAGTTAGACAGTTTGGGATCCTCATGTTGAAAATTCGACAGCATAATAATTGTCTAGCGACACTATGTAAAATTTAAACCTATAAGAAAAATACTTCTATTACATACATCAACAAATTATAGTAATTCAGTCTAATATCCCCATCTCAAACAAAGAAATAACATACCTCGATCAACTCAACATATCTCATTAACAACTTAACTATTACTATCAATCTAAAATCATTATTTATCCGTAAGCATCACAAACATGCCTTCATCATTGTAAAGCCAAACAATCCTTTATCATATTATAAAGCCATACTAAATAGGTTACAAATCATTACATAACTCAATAAGATCAAAAGCCTTTATACAATATACATCTAAGCTTCAAATACACATATAACTTTATACACTTATACATTATAATGATCCTGTATATAGATATCCCTCATTCTCAATATCCTTATATGTAACCATCAGGTAGCCTCTATTATATATCTCTGACCTAAGAAATACTATGCATCACAACACAACAACATTGCGCTAAGCAACACTGCTTAATGGCATATCTAAGTTTATTTATGCTGTAGGATTATGATTCATGTATCATACACAAAACAAGTTTAATTATTATAAATAATTGGACATACTAAAACTTTCCATAATGAAGGACCATATTACAAGTTAATATCTTAACTTATGAATTACCAACACTCTATAAGATGTAAGGCATAAATATCTCTGTAAGAATAGGAATTAATTATAATCTAATAATCTATTATGCACTCATGATAGCTTTAGCATAAACAAAGGCATGCATAGCATGAAGAGTCCTATATGTGCATATAAACTAGATATCATTAATTATATAAGCATAAAAAAACATTCATGTATAAGATACATGATTACACAAGGTGTTTACATGATCTATAAGTTTGATGCCATAACCTTTCATTAGTCTTGTTATATTTTTATTTTTCTTTTGCATAACATACATGATTACATAAGGTGTTTACATAATCTATAAGTTTGCTGCCATAACCTTTTAGTAGTCTTGTTACATTTTTATTTTTCTTTTGCCCATGCTTAAGCAACATGAATCCAACACTGGATAATAGGACTACCTGAATATAGAGGCCATAAATGTGCGGTGGCTTTATTAAACCTATGCATTGCTATACTAGCTTAGGTTATACAATGGCCCTAGTGAACTTATAGGGCTACTACACTAGCCTAGGTATGTGTAGTGGCCCTGTTGGACTTATACAGTTGCTATATTAGCCTAGGTATGTGTAGTGGCCCTATTGGACCTATACGTTGCTACATCAGTCTAAGAGGCACAGAAGTAACCTAAAAGCTACTATCTATCTATAGTTGATCGATCAACCTATCCAATCTAGGCTATCTACTTGTATAGGCCATCACCATTTTTAAATTATGTTTTATATACTTAATATGTTTTATGTAGATTTCACAAGTCATTTGGCCAATCTATGGCTAAATGGGGTAACTAGAGACTTATAATCACTTGTTACATATCAATATATTTTTCATGCATAATGTATATCATAAATCTTTTTAAACCATGAGCATGTTAGATTCAATGTCTCACATTCCAATTATAACGATATCACACTTTCACACTAATGAGTATCACATATACTCACATAATCATCTTTAGGCCATTCGGTCATCACTATAAGCAACATACACATACTATTACCATACTTCAAAATCAAACACATTGACTTACATCTCATCATAATCATAGTTATATACACGTTCACATTATATCCATTATCATATTTAAAACATGCATTATATCTCACGACTGCTTTTTATCATTACCATGCCCTATATAAGGATAACATAACACACAAAATAAATGATTTATCAAGTCACATTAATCTAGGTCTATCAAAGCCATGTCATTTTCATGCTACATAAATCATACAATTACATTTCACTTTACTCATAGTTAAGCTAAAATTTCAAGTAAGCTCATTTTGGCATTAATATATCTAAACATGGTATCATATGTCAAAGGCTTAAATTTTACACATCATCACTCAATTATTTCATTTAATGCAATTTAGGCATACACAACTCATAATTCAACTACCAGTTGCATTTTTATATAATCACATATAACATATATACATTAAAAACATTAGACATACACCATTTCATGAATGTGCACACACTTTATTAAACACACCTTATTAAACACACTTACTACATGCTCCTAACTATTTCCATCATTATAATTATGTTTGTTCATACCTCACATATTCTTTCATGCTCAAAAAATTAACATCTCCAAATTAAATCTCATATCTAGACCAACACTGAATTTCTTATAGGCTATTAAATCATAACATTTTAAAGAATAACTCAAGCTTGTAAAATTTATATCCATACTTAGATCTAACCCTCATATGATATTCACATCTCTACACCATTTCTATTAATCACCTAAACATAGATACACATGTATACATGATGCTCTATAGTAGTTAAATTATATATGAATATATCTTAATATAAATACTTCAAGTCTGCTTGTCGTCATTCAAAACAATAAACAATTGAGAAACTTTTTACTTATTCAATGTGCAAGGTTATATGTAAATATGTATATACATCAATCTAAGGGTATTCAAATCAATATGATTATGTCACTTACCTTTCAACACTCAATTCCATAAAACATAACACCTATAGTAGCTGTAATTCATTTTCAAGCATTAAAACTAAATAGAAGTTTAGTTAAATAGTCTAACATGGATATGTCACACATACACCATATTTCTCTAATCATGTAATGACATTCCATGACATTTAGTACATTTGCAAATTGACAAAATTAGCATAATAACCTTGGACAAACTTATCAATTTAGATAAAAATATTTTAGTTCTATCAATTTCCTCCTCTTTCCAACTTAAGCAACCCTATTCTGCTATTGTAGTTGCAACTCCATAATGTTGCAATTACAATTTTGTAGTAAACTACATATTATAGCTCCACACTTCTAAAATACACTTCAACAGCATTTATTTGCTCTAAAATAGGCTATCAATCTTTGATCTCCTCTCTCTTCTATCTAAAACACCAATTCCTCTATTCTTATCCACTTCCCTCTTCATTTTCTCAAGTTGCAACAAAGCGAATTAACACCTATTCTCTGCATCTTTCATATGAAATTCTTCCTTTCTATGACCCTCCAAACTCAATCTTACAAAATTCTTAAATGTAGAAGAGCTTTGTTGCATTCATTTAACCTTGTTCCTCTATTTTACCATCCTTAAAAACCTTCAAAAAACTACTCTAATTTCTAGT
>CANXYI012158677.1:0-11641 GCA_948208565.1 Hura crepitans | reverse complement strand
CATTCTTTTAGAAAAAACTCTTTCTCTAAAAATAAACACATTTTGTTCTAAAGGATGGTAAAAGTAGTATCTATATGTTTCTTTAGGATACCCCATAAATAAGAACTTGTCAAATTTAGTCTCAAGCTCATCTAACTTTGTTCTTTTTGCATAGGCTGGAGACACCCATACCTTTATATGTGAAAGAACAAGTTTCTTGTTATACCATCTCATATTGTGTAACATCAATTGAGTTTGATGAGATTCTATTTAATGTGTAAACAGTAGTCTCTAGTGCATAACCCCAAAAGGACTTAGTTAAGTCTATAAGACTCATTATAGATCAAACCATGTCCAAATAAAGTTCAATTTTTCCTTTTAGATATCTCATTATGTTGTGGTGTATATAGAGGAGTCTATTGAGACAATATCCCATTGTCTCTTAGATAACTTTAGAATTCTTGTCTTATGTATTCACCAACTCAATCTAATTGAAGTGTTTTAATTTGTTTCTCTACTTTATTTCTGAATTCTTTGAACTTTCAAAGGCTTCAAACTTGTACTTTATCATGTACAAATATCCATATCATGAATAATGATTGATAAAATTAATGAAGTATGAGAAACCTCTATGTATATGTATACTCATTGGACCACATAAATCTACAGAATGAGTTCCAATAATTCACTTGCACGCTCACCTTTTCCAAAAAAGGCGATTTAGTCATCTTCCCTAATAAATAAGGCTCACATGTATCATATGATTCATAATCAAATGATCTTAAGCTATCCATTTATGTAATATAGACATGCGTTTCTCATTTATATGACTAAGATGACGATGCCATAAGTAGGAAGGCTTTAGGTTAGCTGTCTAGGGTCTTTTAGTATTAACATTATGTATTTCTTTATCTTTATCCAAAACATAAATTCCATTAGAAATATAACCTGCACAATAGAAAACATCATTCAAGTAAACAGAACAACCCTTATTCTTTTTAATAGAAATTTTGAAATCTTGTTCAACAAGATAAGAAATCAAAATAATGTTTCTAGATAAAGAAAGAACATAAAACAATTGTTCAAAATCAATACAAGTCTAGAAGATAAAACTGAATGATATGTTCCTACAATTAATGCAACAACTCTTGCTCCATTTGCTACACATAGGTCCAAATCTCCCTTTTCAACCTTCCTACTACTCCTTAGTCTTTATATTGTAAAAACCAAGTGAGAACCACATTTGGTATCCAATACCTATGGTTGGTTATATAAAGTAGTATTCGTATTAATTTCAATCATGCAAATACTTAAAGATGAAGCACTACCTTGCTTCTCCTTTTTTGAGACTTTAAGAAGGCCTTGTCGTTATGCTTCTAATGCCCAACCTTTTTGCAATAGAAGTATATGCTCTTTAAGGCAGTCTTTTTTCCAATAGTAGGATGGGTAATAACTAGTTATTTGCCCTTCTTTTTGCTACCTCCCTTAGGTATAGGTTGCTTTCTTCTTTTTGTTCTTATTATCATCCTTAGAAGTATAAAAATTGATAAACATGATTGATTTAGGATTTTATTTAACAACATCCTTAGCTATTCTGAGCATGTTAATTAGCTCATAAAAGGTAAAAGTGATCTTGTTCATTTGATATTTAAGCATAAAAGTTGTATAACTATTAGGCAAACTTTGCATAATTAAGTTTATAGTTAAATCTACATCCATCACAAACCTCAAGTTAGTTAATCGCTCAATGTACCCATTCATCTTCAACCCATACTGGATGGCTAAAGTTCTATCTACCATTCTACAGTATAATAGGGCTTTAGATATCTCATATCTTTTAGACCTACTCTGCTCTTGAAATAACTCTTTAAAGTAGAATAGTATGGTAAGAGCATTCATATGCTCGTGTTGCTTCTATAGCTTAAGAAACAAGAATGATAGCACAATGCATGTAGTGACCTTCATATCCTCTATGTGCTTCAGATATGCTTGCTGCTCATTAATAAAAACATCATTAGTAGGGATAGTGGGAATCAACTTTTTAACTGTACAGGCTAGCTTTTCAATACTTAAAATTACTTTGCAATTTTTAAGCCAGTTTATGTAATTCGAGCTAGTTAGCTTATTAGCCTTGAGTATGGATCATAAATCAACATTGGATGAACTCATTGTGGTAGTAATATGCTGTATGTGAAGAATGAAAACATGTTAATGCATGATCATGTACATGAATGTATTAGTTAGATCTTTAATTAATTATCTTTTATCTCCCACAATTTTATTTTCATCCAATAACTCTCACTATTAATCTGGGAAAACTCGTTAGTTTTCATAGTGGATCAGTATCCATCTTTGTTAAGGTTAAACTTTGGGTATGCCCAACAAGCCTAACTTATACCTCAAATGGTAGGCATCTCATGCTAATTACATCTAGTGCAGTAACTAATCATTGGTCACTAACTCTTGGTGTATGTGTATCATATACATATTTCCCCAATCTTGCCTCTAGTCCATTAGCCTCGAGTATGCTCATCAAACTAATGGACCAGTTAAGATAGACCCATTAATATAAGTTAAGAATATTCAATGTACTATGGACTTAAGTAAGGTCAACAAAACAATAATAAAGAGAACTCTTATTTAATCCATATTAACAAAAGGCTTACTTGTATTAATATTAATTGAGAGATTTCTTCCTTCTAAGTCTCATTGTACATGGTTGGGGCATGCTTTAGCATACACATGCACATTTAATGTTATAAAATAGGCATACACATTTAATCGCATAAAATATATGATCTAGTTATGAACTTTTACTACATTGATTTCTTAAGCCATAGGAAATCAGTTTAGGCCAAAACCTAGGTAGTATCATGAATTACAAATCCAACAAAAGCAATAATTAAAACTACTTTAACTATCTCTTCCTTGGTCTTTCTTGCTTTGGCCTTCATCTTCTAGCACTTAACACTTCTTCTTTTTCTATTGTAATCCTATGTAATCTAATAATTTTTTTTTATAAAAAACCTCACATTATGTAATGCCCAAAAATCTCAGTATTATGAATAGTACTTATCGATAAATAGTGTTTTTGTGACCCAAGTTACACTAAAGTGATCAAATGGAAGTAGTAATCATAATATAATTTTGGGAAAAATTTATAATGAAAATGATATCATTAAGATGGTTAAAAACAAGAGTAAAATCTTTACGGCTGTGTAGTGTGAATAGTGACCTAGTTTTAACTAAGCTAAAATTTTTATTTTTGCTCAAATTAACTCAACATTGATATAACTTGATGCTTAAATATTCCAAATAGTCTATTGGCATTAGAATTGAAATTTTTAAACATTGGAAAAGATTTTATAAAAATCCAGTAAAGAAAAAAGTAATGTTTTTAATTGGCTTTGAGTTTGTATGTCTATAAGATTTTGTATGAATTTTTACAATTTGCCTATGTTATATTATGTAGAAAAAGTTGATCCAAATGGAGGATGTAATGCCTAAGAAATGAGGTTTCATGGACAGTACTTCCCGAGGCATGAATAGTGTCTCTCGAGGACCCGAGGCACCCTATGGTGGCAAAGGGGGAAGTACTAGTTGTAAAACTTTAATGGGCCTAAAAATGATAAAAAAAATAATTAAAACTTTTAGTAGAACCAAAAAATCATTTTAGGCTGGGAATAAGTAAATAGTAACTTTGGTGGGCACTGTGTTAGGAGAGTCTTGAGATGTGCTCGGTTGGAGCTAAAAATGGCATACTCCGAAGGTCAAAAATTTCAACGAATCTAATGGTGAAGGAATTTTAATTTTTTGAGGTCATTTGATATTTATTTGAAATTTCTTAATTATGCAAATGAACAATTGACCTAGTTCCCTTTGGAGTTTTGACCTGAGATTTTAGAGGACCCTTAATAGGCATTATCGAGAATTTTTGGCACTAATTTTTAAAGGCCTAGAACAATTATTTTGAAATTTTAAAGCTTAAAATAAAAATTGGGTTAATATAAACTATCGAATCGACACATGGTATGATTTGAGCCATCCAAGTGTTTAATATAAAAGGGAGTTGCACAAGTGGGGTGTCATATGTGCCTAAACACCTCACCATTTTCTTCCTCCTTAGTGTGGCCGACACCACTTTCTCTCTCACCTCCCTCTCTTTTTTCTTCAATTTCTCCCACAATACTAAGCCAAACCCACTAAAATTTATATCAATCTTTGCTTTCATGATTTCTTGAAGCTTCTCCCACTAACAAAACTCGAAGAAAGTGTCTAGAATGAGAGATATGTGCACTTGATGAATAATGCCTAAAGTGAGTATAAGTGCTTTTTCCTTAATTTTTTTTACTTTAGGTAGTCCTAATTAAGCCATGATTAGCCATGTAGATAGTTTTTGATTTGGAGTTATGTAGGAATTTTTAGAATTTTTCAAAACCCTAAATGGTGTATATTTGTAAGAAAAGAGAAGGATATTGAAAGAGAGAAGCCAAGCAAGCATTAAAGGGGGGAAATAGAAGATTTTGACACCTTAGGTATGTGAATTTAATGTAATATAAGTTGTTAGATATGTTGGTGCTCATGTGTGCATGTGAAAATATGTATGGAAATGGTATGTTGCATTTATATGTATGTAAATACATGAATGAGTATGTAAGTATGCTAGGTGTAGCATACAATGCATGAATATATAGAGATTGTATGAAAAAGGCATGTGATGGTGTGTGGGAGTGTATGGCCGAATGGTGTGTTAAAGGGAATTGTGTATATGCACGTGTATTTGGTATGAAATGGTAATGTAACTAGGCTAGAAAATGAGCATAAAGTATGTGTGTGAAGTAGAATTGGTAAGAAATGAATTTATAGGTGCTTAAGTATGGAATGGCCATGAGTGTATAATGGCTACTAGGTAGATATATGTATGTGTGAAAGTGAAGGTTAATGGTAATTAGAATAAGACATAATATGGTTACATGATTTGAAAAGGATTAATTAGTGTAATGCGACTAAATGGAATGCTAAGTGGAAATGGTAATGAAAAATTGGGTTTATGTAAGTGAACTTGATTTATTTGGCTTAAATGTGTGAGAACAATTGCTTAAAATTATGGAACTATGAGAATAGACTGAATGAATAGTGCAATAATGGTAAGGTGTCTTGAATATTGGTCATGTAGTAATGGAAATGTGTTCGTAAATGGCATGACAATAAGTAAATTGTATGACCATATGTTAAATGGCTTATAATTAGGAATGTAAATGGTAAATAGACCCAGCCTATAATAGTTAGACACCCACTGGATAGGTTGAGCGATCAACTAGGGAATTAGTAGTTGCTAGGGGTTTTGGTCTATGTGGGGCATTGCTTATGTGTATGATATAATAGGTGCATCTGTCGAGGTTGTGTTAGTGAGCCTTTTACACTTGGGTATTAAGAGGTTCACGTGGACTAATCTCTATTATCCAAGGTCATTGAAGAAGTTTGCACGGACTAACTCTAGCCATCTTGGGTATTGGGAGGTTTACATGGACTGATCCCTACTTACTCGCATTGTAGTGGATTTGAGAGGTCCCATAGGGCTGATCCCTACTATCCACCTAAGCATTATTGATATTCGGGATTTGAGAGGTCTTTTGAGGCTGATCCCTACTATCCCCATTGTTGGGAGGTCCACCAGGACTGATCCCTGCCACTCTGATTTGGGAGGTTCTCATAAATAGATCCTTGTTATCGGATGGATGGGTAGGTGTAGCTATTGAGGTCTAAAATATGGGCCATTGCCTTTTTTATCTAGTGTCTTAAAGTGTAGGCTCTCCATCATAGGCCTAAATAGAATAAAAAGGCATAAAGACATAAAATGAAAAATAAACTTTACATTCTTATTTAGATAAAGAGTATGTAACATGATGTGTGATTAATATGAATAATGACATATTAGGGAACCAGATTTGATATGGCTTAATTCACATATAATTGGAATTATATGTACTGAATATGCTTAACTAGAAAAGAGTTGCATTGCATGTGTTGCATGTCTGCATGATGCAATTTATATTACATTAGATTCACCATTGAGTGTATACTTAGCGTCTTGGTGTTCTAATACACAGGTAGAAGCTAATAAAGTGTAGTTTAGCCTCAAGATTTATGGTGTAGCTATTCAATCCTATAGGTATATTTACTATGTTTCTTTTAAGTCTTAAAAGTAGAGGGCACTCAAGTTTGTATTGGATTGGGGCCAGGTTATGTAAATAGTTAAGTATCATGTTTTGTCATATATGGGTTTGTAAATGATAACATAGGTGTGATGTATATATGTTGGTATATTATGAATGTTAGATGTTTGTTGATATACGAGTTTGAGACCCTTATGTGTATGTATAAAATTGATGGATATGAAGATGAGTATTTGAGGGACCAGAAGGTTATAAGAGATGTGAGATGGTTGACAATGATTATAGAAGTGTCTTTCTGCAGGTCTAAATTTTGGTTTTGGCTGCCAAAATTTTTATAGATTGTGAAACTCTTGATTAAAATGGTTCTATCAGTTAACTACAGTCATATGCAGTATCATATAAGAAGATGACATAAAACTACTATGAAACCAATAATCGGGGTGTTAGTCAATAGAAGTTAAATGAAAGGCATAGTGAGGTAATAAGGAAGGATGACTTAGTAGGAAGGTAACATCTTTTATCAAGTCTAGTCATTGGTCGGGTTAGGGTGTTATAGAGGAAAAGGAAAAGAGAAAGTGTGATTAAGCCTTGAAATTGTGTTTGAGCTCATTTTGGTAAGCGTAATCAACCAAATATATGTGTATGTATGAAACCCTAACTTAAAGTGTGTATGTTTGTGATGGTAATTAATGCTTGTGTGAGTTAATGATGTAATATGGCTTATAATAGTGATTTGAGGTTGTAATGAATGTAAGTTGTGTGTCATTGATGAGAAATTGATGATATTGTATGTTAGTGAAGCCATTGCCGAAAGATGCATGATGAGTGTTATAATGGGGTTATGACCAAAATGCTATATATGTGTATGGGAGTGAACATGATAGTAGATAAGTGAAGTGAGATACTAAAGATGCTTAACATTGTATTAATAATGAAGAGATAATGAAGTCATGCAAAATTTAGTGTGCTGGATGAATGATCCTATTAACTATGCTTTAATGACATAGTTAAGTATAGTATATATTTGATTATGTAGCTTATATGATTGATGAAAAATGCATGCAAGTGCTTATGCTTAATTAGTAAAGTATGAGAATGATGCTTTTAAAACTTGATACGGATGATATGTAATTAATTGGCATAATGGTCTTGGTGGGCTTGAATAATGATATTACATTATATTGAATCAAGATTATGTATGTCAAGTGTATCATATGCTTAAAATAGGTTATATGAATGATGTATGGAAAAAGTAAAAGATTGGCATATACAAGTATTTTGAATATCAAATATGAATAATGTGGTTGTTATGTGAAGTGTTGCAAATAAAGTGATTTATTTATGTACTTAAATGATATGTGGTGAATAATTGGTTGTGCATGAAAGATTGGTAATAAGTATGGGTTTCTTGATATAGGCAAATGACCTACGATGCTAAGAGTAAGTATCTTTTATTATGATACATGAAATGCATATGTTATGATAAAGTATAAGAAAAAGAAAGAATGCCTTTTTGCTTTCTAGCATGGAAAGGCCTATGATGTGGTCATTATGTACAATTATTGAGATATGGTTATGATGAGTAATGTGATTATGGATAAAGTGGTATATGAAGAGATAATGCATGAATGGTGTTAAATTGAGAATGGCTAATTTATGAACAGTATTCTCTCCTTAAGGTCATGTGTTGACCATAAAAAGAATAAAAATTACTTTAAGTTACTTAAAAACGTGAAATATAATAAAAAATGGTGATTGGCCAATACGATTAAGCAACCTAAATTGGATAGGTGGATTGATTAACTAGGGATAGATAGTAGCTACTAGGGTACTATATTGCCCCTAGGTTGGTGTAGCAGTCGTATAAGTCTATGGAGCTGCTGCACATAACTTAGGTTGGTGTAGTAGCCGTATAGGTCCATAGAGCCACTATACACATATTTAGATATCATCATATATTTAAGCTAGTACAATAGTCATATAGGTCCAGAGAGGCCACTATATAACACTAAGTTGGTGTAGCAACCATATAGGTTTAGAGGACCTGCTACACATACCTAGGCTAATATAGTGACCATAAAGGTCTTTAGGGGCTATTGCACACATATATTGCCTGTGTGTATATAGAGTCCTGTTATCTAGTTTTGGTCAGTTGTCTCTTAAGTATAGGAAACAAAATAAATAATCGGATTATAAAGCTTGATAAGAATAAGATTAATGGTTTACGAACATGAAACATGTAATAATACAATAAGGTTTATGTTAATGAATGTTGACTTATATGGATATAAATATGATGTCTTATGCTATGACTGCCATAATTTATGTTATCATATTTTTGATAAATAGTAATATTACATATGAGATATTAATTGAATGCTAAGGCTTTTACATGTAATGTGTTTATTATTATGATGTAGTATGTTGGGCTTATATGCATGTCTATGTTTCTACATGAAATAAATGCTTATGTTTATCTTGTATGATACCAGAGTATGCTTGCAAAGAAGAATAAATGTATCACTGGATAAATGTATAAATGTATGAAAGCATAAATGCATGTGACCATATATATTATGTTAATTACACCACTAAGCATATCGCTTAGTGTATTGTTATTTGCAGTGCATAGGTAAAGGAATTGATTAAAACTATAGCCTTAATATTGGAAGACAGATCCAGTGAAGAAAGGTTTTTTTTGGTATTTTGTTATTCTTTTAATTATTATGCAATATACATATTAAGGGGCACTCATATATGTATAAAGGGACTAGGCTTAGACCCGTTTCTATAACTAAAGCATGTATGGATGTTTTTAATACTGTATGATATCTTTTCCTTGAGTTTGGATTGATATGTATTATTGATAAGATCAGAGTGATTAAATGGATCATAGAGTTGGATTGAGATGCTTGGATATCATATAAGTGTGTTTTCTTACAGGTTACTATTTGGGATAGCGTCCCCGAACAACCATTTTGCTGTCGAATTTTCGACACGAGGACCCTAATAGTATAACCACTAAAATTGATTTGTTAATTCACATTTTTTTTGAGTTTGCTAAAGTTTTAAATTGAGTTTTAAAATTAAGGTTTTAAATTATGATGGTTTTTTATAAGTTCAGATATAGGTTATGTGTCACTCCTTATTTAGGTCCAGTGATTGGACCGGGTATGGTGTCACACTTGGTGGTATTAAAGCTAGAGTTTAGGCATTCATTGGTATATATAGGTATCAATGAGTGCCTTAGGTCTAAGATCATGCATCACATAATAATACAATATTGAGGCTTATAATATGTTCTTTTCCTCTAAATTAAAGAAGAGTTCATCTACACCACAAGGTGATGAGGAAGTCGAGAGCCATACTTCGACTATAGTTAGACAAAAGGCCGCTAGAGCTGAGGCAGTAACTAATAATAATGTTGGGCATGTAGCTCAAGCAGCCGTTGCATAGGAAACTCTTCTTCAACAGTTTGTAAGGTTGCTAAGACAAACTACAGTTGCTACCATTCTACCTCTTCCATCAGTAGAGTAGCCACTAGCTCCTTAGGTTCTTCAAAAGACATACCTTGAAAGGATTAAAAAAAATGAGAGTTAAGGACTTTATGGGTGAGAGTTTAGATGATTTAACCAAGCCGGAGTATTAGCTAGAGAGAACAGTTGGGATTTTGCAATAGCTTAGGTGCACACCTGAGGAAAATATGATATATGCAACCTTTCAACTATAAGAAGAAGCCTTCAGATGATAGGATGCTTTGATAGAACACATGGCAACTAAGAAATTGACTTGGGATTTTTTTTGGAGGAGTTTAAGAAGAATTATGTGATAGAATCACCTTGACAAGAAGAGTTAAGAATTTATAGACCTTAAGTAGAAACACTGGTCTATATTAGAGTGATGCGAAACCCCAAGGTTAAAGAACCCGAAAACATACAATATGGCTAGAACAAAAATATGAATAAACTCCCAATTGATTGTACCCCTAAACAATATATGAATGGAAACACAAGTAATTGGTTGCTTTTAAACTAACAAGAATAGAAATTCACCAAAGAAATTACCTTGGAAGAAAATCAACTCTTGTTGCAAAAAGAAGAAGATAAGCTATCCTCTCCAATAAAGTTAGGCCAAGACTTATGTGAAAAAACTCACAAATATTATTGATAATTCAATTGTGATTTTACAAGCTAACAATGAGGCTATTTATAGGCCTCTTACACTAACCCCCATTTGAATAAGGAAATAAAAAGCAAGGGGTATGTTTGGATTACACCCTTTAACAAAGAAAGAAAATTACAGAAATTAAAGCTAAGCCAAACAAGGCCCTTGTTTTTCAAAATAGGAAATAAAATAAAGGGTATGTTTGTTTGACTCTTAATTAAATTTCCTAAAAATACAATAATTAATTAATAAACCAAACAAGGCCCTTCCCTATGCTCAAGCCCATTTCAAGTGTAGCCTAATAGCTTTAATTTTCCTTAAGCCCACAAGCCTAATAAGTATATGATAGCCCAAATTCACTCTTTTGACTTAAAGTAATTAAATAAGCTTGAGTGTGGCCCACTTATCAAATTCGGTCCACTATAGTTGTTTGTGTATGGTAGAATATTCATGTCTTCATAAACTTTAATACTTCTAATCATTCGACCCATGAAAGCTTGCAATGCTTCCTTGTACTTCTTGGCCTTTGCTCTTGTTATTGGCCTATGTGGCAATGCTAGCTCATCTTTGGTCCCACTCTTCATGTCATGTCTCATGATTGTGCTCACATCATAGAGTATGAGAAGGAGTTTGCCAAGCTCAGTTGGTATGCAAAAGAGATGGTCACAACTGAGATAAAAAGTTGTAAGAAGTTTGAAAAGGGCCTCAATCATGAGATCAAGCTCCATATAGCTCTTATGAAGCTTAAAGACTTCTTAGCTTTAGTGGCAGCAACCCATATTGTTAAGGAGATATAGAAAGAAAAGAAATAGTTTTCTAAAGAAAAAGATTTTATAGGCAAAGACAAGTTAGTTTAGCCTTTACATCTGAGAAGAAGTTCAAGGTAGACCAATCCAGGCAATAGACATAGAGGCAAGGGCAGACTCAAAAGTCTAGCCAAGGTTCTCATACAGTGGGTAGACAATAGTCCTAAGTGACTAGTGCTCTAGTATCTATAGCTAGAAAGGCATTTGTAGCCCAGTGTAAGCATTATGGTAAGAGGCATAAAGGCACATGTTAGTTTTCTATACCAAGGACTTGCCATGGATGTGGCTCTAAAGGTCACTTTGTGATAGATTGTCTAAATAAGCGTGTAATTTCTACACAAATGCAAGGATCATCACTTGCTTTCACTGAGGTTAGAGAGGAGATCAGAGAGATAGATGAGATAGAGATAATAGACCAGGGGGTAGCTAGAGAGCTATATCAGATAGTAGAGTTAAGCCTAGAGCACTTACCAAATAGTATACCATCTAGGTGAGAGAAGAGGCTGATATAATATA
>CANXYI012158491.1:0-10562 GCA_948208565.1 Hura crepitans | reverse complement strand
TACATCGAACAATCATGGTCTATAGTGAGCAAAAGAACCCTTGGCACACAATCTTTTTAGCCTACTCTAAACTATTCATATGTGTGCCATAAGACCCTACATGTATCACTTTCATGACCCTCTTTACTTCTTTTTCTTCTGAATAATAGAGCTAAAGACCATTTAATTACCTGTTGTACAAAATCCCATCTACATTGATAAACTGAGTTAACAGCTTCCTTAATACCTCTTGTCCCTATTTATTGCTTCTTTAGGGAAGACCCTTTTCTTTAAGTAGTTCTAGATAAAATAAAACCATGGTTTATCTTCTTCCTATTCTATTTCCATTATTTGTTTTGTCTTATAGCAAGGCTTTTCTAAACTAGAAATAAGTACTAGTTTCATGATTATTCCTTCTAGATTATCCCACATAAAAACTAAGGTGGATAATGCATTTGCTAGCTGATTCTTATCTTTAGGAACATAGTGAAAGGTATATATCTCGAACTGTCTATTAGTGGATTTGAAGTGCTATATAAGGTACCAATTTCTCTTCTTTAATGGTCCATTGTTCATTAGTCTGATATACTACTAAGGATAAATCTCTGAATACCTCAACTATCTTTACACCGAGAGTTAACAATGCTTCAAGCTCGAATATCCAAGCTTTATACTTTGCCATGCTATTCATAACCTTATATCTCAACTTTTTAGCTAACGACATCTTCTCTCCTCTAGGGGTTATCATAATTGCCATTACTCTTGCTCCTTTACTGTTTACTACTCTATCAAAGTACATCTACCACCCTTAGACTATGATTAGGGTTAGATTCTTATCTATGAATTTTAACTCTAATGACTCACTTTCTAGTGGATGGCTAGCCAAGAACTCTACAATTGTATGCCTTTTTATAGTCTTTTCATGTTATGTATTAGATATCAAACTCTTAGAGTAGAAGAAGCAACTTACTTATTCTTCCTACCAAAGATAAAGCTATTTGAAGATATCTTAAGGGACTACATTTTGATACTACTTGTACTATATATGATTGGAAATAATGCGTTAGTTTCTTTGAAGGCCATACTATTGCCAAAAAAATCTTTTTAACTTCTATATATTTAGTCTCATAAGGAAAAAACTTCTTACTTAGGTAGTAAATCACAAACTCAACCCTAAATTCATCCTATTGTCCTACCATAACCCCTACCAAGCTTTCTTCAATATATAAGTAGAGAATTGATGGCTTCCCATGCCTTGGTAGTTGCAAAATTAGTGGATTTATCAAACATTCCTTAATAGTTTTAAAAGCCTTCTGACAGTTGTCGTTCCATTTGATTCGTTGGTTCTTTCTGAAAAGCTTGAAAATGGGCTCACATATAGTAGTGAGCTCAGGTATGAACCGACTGATGTACTGTATTCTATCGAAAACCCCCTTTTTTTTACTTTCCTTAGAATCAACATCTCTTCGATAGCTTTGAATTTATTAAGGTCTACCTAAATCCCTCTTTGACTCACTATATACTCTAAGAGCTTACCTATAGTTACTTTAAAAATGCATTTCTTAGGATTCAGACATAGATTATACTTATTGATCCATTGAAAGAACTTTTCTAGTGCTTTAAAATGTCATAATGGTGGATTTGATCATCATGTCATCTACATAAACCTCTATTTCTTTATGAATTAAGTCATCCAAAATCCTTATAGCTATCGTCTAATAAGTAGCTCTAGAATTTTTTAACCCAAATGGCATGACTTTGCAGTAGAAAGTTCCCTATTTAGTGATGAAGGTGGTCTTTATCTTATTTGCTATCCTATTTAGAATTTGATTGTAATCAACATATCCATCAATGAAGCTATATATTTTACACATTGCTTCACTATCAACAAGAACATCTATGTGTGGCAAAGGAAAATCATCTTTTGGATAAGCCTTATTCAGATCTCTGTAATCTATACACATTCTAACCATACCTTTTTTCTTGGCAATAGGTACCACATTAGCTAACCAAGTTGAATACTTTACTTCCTCAAAGAACTTAGCTTTGATTTGTTTGTGTACCTCTTCTTTTATTTTGTCTACCCATTCTAGCATTATACTCCTCAGCTTCTGTTTCACCGATTTTGCTTCTGGGTATGTGTAGATGGCATGTTCAGCTATCTTTTTGTCTACCCTAAGCATATCTTCATAGGTCTAGGTAAAGACTTTTTCATATTTTGTTAGTATTCTCTCAAATTTTATCCTCTCTTTAGGAGTTATATTAGATACAATTAAAATCTCTTCAGGGTTTTCATCAGTACCAAGATTACACGAGGTAGTATTGGTTGAATTAATGCTAAACATGTCATGTGTGTCATGATTATAATTATACATGATTCAATTAAATGAGACATCATAAAAATAAACAAAATTGTTTATCTTATAAACAAGAGAACTGTAAACATTGTCATTAAAAAGTTTAGGTACATATAAGATTTCAAAAAAGTCTTCAAAAAAGTCATATTTTATTACCTTCTTCTTCCTCTTGTCTTGAAGCATAGTTGTGGTTATAATTTCTTCCTTGGGTTTGATCTCTAGGTCGGCTAGATTGGTTATAACCTCTTTATCCCAAAAATTAAAGTTAGCCTTAACTTCATGTGTAACCTAATCAAACACATCACCGAAGATCTCAAACCCACGAATGACCTTCCCTTTAATGATAGCAAACACTGATTCTCTATAGTAATTGATATTTCCTTCAGCTTAAACAAAACTCTCTTCTAGTGGTGGGCACATTTTCTTGTCTTTTTTGGCTCTGAAGTCTCTATTATATACCTTAACCCCTTTTGATCCTTTTGTCCTTTTTGCTATATAACTGAGATCAATCCATCTAAATCATGTCCCAAACTAGCACTTGATAAATAATTCATCTTCTTAAGCATATTCACCACTTTGGGATCATCATCTTCCTCTTTTAAAAAATCCCAGCTATATAGAAATTATTGAAAGGCTAGTTGGCTATTTTGAGCATTGAAACTTGATTCTCCCTTACAGCCTGTATGGTCACAATCTCACTATTATGGGGGATCTTTGTCATTCGAAGCAGTGTTGATAGAACCCCTCTTAACTTATGGAACCATGACCTTCCCAAAAGTAATGAGAAATTCGCAGAGATGTGAAGCACTTCAAACTCCACATCATCTACAATTATCCCTATTTGGACCTCTACTTTGAAAGTCCCATATGCCTATCTCTTAGTGTTGTCATAGGCCATAATGGTAAGCTTGTACTAAGAGATCATTGAATCTTCAATTCCATATACAGCTACTACTTTAAGTAAGCACATATTGATTGACTACCTGTTATTAACCATTATGCATGCCATGTGCTTGCCATAACTTTTGCTTTTATGTGTAACGGATGATTGTGATAATATCCTTCTGGTGGAAGATCTACATTTGAAAAGCTAACCATTGCTTTTTCTTCCACTTTTACCATAGCCACTAGTTCAGATGGCAATATGGTATTTGAAATTGTTGCAACACATAAGGCTTTAACTACCTTTTATTGATATGAGGGGGATTGTCATGGCAAATCCTAAATTAAAATCTATGCAAGAGTTTTCTTTAGCTACTTCATTACTACATCATCCTTTTTCTCTATAACTTGGGGAATTGACTTTTTTCAACTTTTGGCACTACCTAATCACTTTGTATTATTGCTTTGGCTTTTACTTAGAATTTGTCAATCCACAACTCTTAGACCTATTCCTCTAGCTTGCTCTCATTGTCCATAGCATATATTGTCTATCACAAAAACTAAACCTTGACCAAATTCTGCCTTTTCTCTATTGCTAAGTAATCACTTTTGTATAAAGTCTTGTAACACTTACCATTTCAGCAATCCTGAATTGACCATGTTGATGGATAGAGGAACACTTGAGTAGGCACCATAACCCTTTTATCTCTTCTCTAGATTAAGGATTTACCTTAAGTTAATTAAATCTTAAATTTTATCCCTAAAACAGCTGTATCATGACATGTGTGCTGATGATAATGATAGTATAAATCTAATCTATGATAAGGTTGGCCCTTAATTCTAGCTACTCTATAAGGAAGGGGTTGAAGTTTCCCTTTTTTTTTGGAATTGTTATAGACACCAAGACAGTGGTTTACCCAAATTTAAGTAATGTCTTGTCACAATAGATAGTTCAGTAGTTTTACTTATCCCACTCTAACTAGCTCCCCTTATATGTCTATTGTTTAGATTCCCTTAGTTGTTGAAACCTCTTGAGTTCTTCTTCTACTCATCATTCTCTTCTTTTAGATCAATGGCAATGTCCTTAAGTGATTCCCAATCCTTAAGCCTTTTTGCTTTTAACCCATCCTTCAAGTATGGACTAGCATTTTTTATGAACATATATATCTAGTCTGATATCTCTGGCTTTTTTCTCATTTCCAACACTTTAGATCTCTATCTTATCAAATTCTCTATAAAGGCCTCATTAGGTTTTTGTTTAAGTAGTTTGAGATCTTTCATAGTAATCTCCATATGGGTGCTACAGTCATACTAGCTAATAAAAGCTTCAGTAATCTTCCTCTAATCTTTCTTGACATTTTTCTCTAGCCTATGGTACTATTCAATGTCTCTCTCTTGCAGCATAAGGCTAAAGTAAGTTATCTTTTATGTTGTGCTAAGCTATATGGCTCATATGATTGTAGCATACTACTTGACATGTACTCTTAGGTTAGTAGTTCCATTAAACGTGGACAACTCTAACATCTTAAATTTAGAGGGAAGCAACTTAAATTCTAAAGTGAGTTCATTCGGGTCCAATTCCTTACACATTGAGATGAGTTTGGCCATTACCTCCATTTTTTTCCTCTAGCTTTTTCATGGCAACATTTTTAACTTTTCGAGGCATGCTTATAATGCCCGTAAATTGAGACTCTATAAACAGTACCACTGAGACCAAAAAGTGTTCCTAGAGTGTCGAGTCACCTTCATAATGCTCGAGGTAGGGTTACTGGTCATGAAACTTTGAGGGGCCATAAAATGATAAAATTAACCTAATTTAAAGATTTAGCAGAACCAATAAATTATTTTAGGCCGTAATCTAGTGGACCGAAGGCTTAAATGGAGTCAAGCTAGGAATGACCTAGGATATGCTTAGATGAACATGAAAATGCCATACCTTAATGGTTAAAAATTCCCCCGAGTCTATTAGTGAAAGAATTTTTAAATTTTGAGGTCATTTGTAAATTTTCTAAATTTTAGAGTTTTACATGTAAATCGAGTATAGTGTGGATAATGTGTGGGCCTTGGTGTTTGAGCTGTATATTTTGACTAATGTTATGTATAAGGCATAATTGGGATGCTGAATTAAGGAAAGGAATGCATAGAAGGGTGATTCACTTTGTTGGCTGAAAGCTTTGTGTGGATGTGTGTATGGCTTGTAATAGTGTTATGGCATGAAATATGCTCAGAATGTATGTGTAGATAGTGAGAATTAGGAGTTTGTGTGTATGTCTTCTTATGGCTAAGAGGTCCTTTGATAGGTATGTTAGGTGAAAGGCATGTGTACATGGCTTATGGAATGGTTTTTGGCAAGCATTTGATGGCATGTGAGGTGTAGGGAAAGAACCTGGTGAATTAATGCTTGTGTGTGGGTGTATGTAATATGGCCAAGGCATGTTTATAGGGTATGTTAGCCTAATTTGCATAGTAAAGGCATAATATGTGTATAAGCATGCTGGTGTGAAGTTTAAGTGTGTGTAAATATGCTTGAATGAGATAGATAGCATGTATAAAGCAATTTGAGACTTATGGCTAAGAGCTTAGTAAGGTGAGTTAGCATGAAAATCAGGTATGGCCTTTAGCATTTGTATGTGCAATGGGATGGCATTTGTGGCATTATGTATATGGTAAGATTTATGTGGATGTGCATGTTTTGTGTGGTATGAAATGAGCAACATATGGGAAATTTTTAAAGGATGGAAAAAGGATTAAAGAATGATCTTAAAATTGACTCAAAATGGTGTGAAAAATGGTTTTGAAAATGGATTAGTTTTAGGCATGGAAATGTACCTTAAAGTGACCTAAAAATGTGATGTTTATATAAGTTGGCATGTAAGCCATTTGTTTGGCAAATGGATGTCCTTTTTTAAGGTTGGCTTTAGGCCTATGGAATTACATGATCATTGATGCAACCAACACTGAAAAAGGACTTAACATGAACCTAATATAGCCATTGCAATTATGAAAAATGACTTATAACTGTCCTGTAAAAGTATGATTTCGAGATATTAATTAAAATAACTATTTAAGATGAATAAAATTGAGCCACAATAATAGGACAGACTAGATTTAATATGCTTATAATTATACCTCTAGAATTGGGTTAAAAAGTGATTAAAAATTTTAACCATAATTGCCCGACAGGGCTAAAAATGACTTGTAACTGTTCAATTCAAAAATTAACTATTTGATAAAAATTTTATATACCTATTCTTCAATTCATAATCTTATAAAAAGATGATCAGTAAAGAAATGAACTTAAAATAAAGTTAGATGGCCCATTAGTTAGACACCCACTAAATGTGTTAACCAGTCAACTTAAGGATTAGCTGCTGCTAGATTGTCTAGTTATCAAACTGGGCAGATGTAGCGACCGAGGTTCATAATTGAGCTATTGTACTAGTCTATGGGACAGACACTTTTTTTCATTGATTGGATATTAGACTATGCTAATGTAGCAGCGAAGGTCCTTAGAGAGGCCATTACACTAGTCTGCTGGGCAGACACCAGAGGAAATACTTTAACATGATTAGTGCCTTGGGAGGTTTACGGACTGATCCCTATGCATAATTACTCAGTATCTTTGCCTCATGGGAGGTTCCTATGAACTGATCCCTATAGGCTATACCAGGCCGGTGCAGCGGTCAAGGTCCAAAATGTGGGCCACTGCATATCTTTCAGTTCCTTCTTGGTTCAGTGTCTGTAAGTGTTGTCTATCTAGTTGGGCTTATGAAAATGACTTAAAATAGTGGAAAATGTTAATTTAAATTAATTTATGGTAATTTTTAATAGTGAATTTTAATAAATACATCACTGTGGCATTTTGGTAATTTTGAAGAAATAAGACATATCATCTGTATGACCTTAATCATTTGTCATGTGGCTCACATACTACACTTAGATTATTATTTATAAATGCATATGTGTATTAATGCATGTTTTAAATGGTTTAAATTTACTTACTAAGTTTTATACTCAGCGTACCTATATTGTGGTGTGCAGGTAATAAAGATAAGCAGGCTAGCCTCAGTGATTGTGCAGTGTAGCTGTACAAGATTTGAAGGGTAAAGGAAGCCCTTTCTTTTTCTTGTACTGGCACTCATGTAACATCCTATAGGTTTGGGTTAGCATGTTGAGAAGCTACTATATTTGTAATTATAAACTTCATGTGATGTATATAAGCTAGTGTGGTGTTTGTTTGGTTTGTGTGTGGTTTGATAACTATGGGCCTGAAGCCTTATGTGTCTGATGTTGGTTGATAATTGATTAGGGGATTAGAAGGGTCCAGATGGAGGTTTATGAGTTGTTCATTTATGGAAGTGTTTTTAATAGGTGAAAAAATTCTGGTATGTCAATCGGGTAGCTATTATGCTGCCCAATTTTCTGTGACTTATAAAGAGTCTGTATATGCTTTGTCTAAGTTTATCAGTCCATGTAAAAACGTGTTTAAGGACTAGACTGATAATCTAAGCAATATCTAATAGAGTTTTAGAACAGCCCATAATTGTTAAAGAGTTTTCTCCTAGAGCAATCCTAGGATGGGTGACTTATCGAGAAGTGTATCACCTATCAGGCTTTTTCAAGAATTCAGTAAGGGGTGTCACAACGCCCTTCTTCTCAGCTTCATCATTAGATTTTTTGTAGAAATCAAACTCTAAATTAAAGTACTCATATTTTTTTTTATCTTTTTTGCCTGAAACTGTAGCCTCTTTCTTCGTGTTCTTTTAGCAAGTGTAACTACTATTGCTTTAGCAGACGGTGGTGAATCAAAAGTAGGAATAACCCTAGCAATTGACATTGCGACTATGGACATCATTTTTCTTTTGAATTCCTTAAATTTTTTATCCATTTTGGCTTCAAAATCCTAAGCAAAAAAGCTACCTTCTTCTTATCCTGCTATATCTATTAGGTTATGAGTGGTAGGTATAATTTCTCATCAAGATATTCTTTCATTTGACTTGTGTAACCAAGTGGCTCCAAGATCTATGATGGCTACAAAATAGAGGGTTAGACATGATGAATGAAATGCTAAAATACATCAAATAAAGATGCATGTTAATGTGTATAACAACATAAGCAAGAGCGTTCCACCCTTGTCACTTCCCACACTTGAGGTCAAATATGTTATTTCCTAGGAAGGTTTACCTACGAGACATCGGGGGCCTCGACAGATTTGATTAATGGACAATAGATAGTTGAACATTATTTCTCTCATATTTAAAAAAATGCATGCAAGATACTTGGGCCATATATGTTAGTATGTTCAATCAAACCAAAATATGGGGTCTAGCCCATTCCAATTAAAAAGACTTAATGGATTCAACAACATTTGGGGATGTCTAAGCCATATTTCATATATATTGGCCTACATAGCATGCAATGTTTCATTAACTTAGGAAAACTAGGGGAAGTTACTATTGCTCATTGCATAGGCTCATGGTTAGGTCACATAAGTTATGGTCATCCAAGCATAGTCCCTCTACAATAGGTCTATCTAGTCATGAGCATACAACTAATTAGTTCACCATTTATTATACTTTATAGGTACAAGGCTTAGATTTGATGCCACCCTTAACAATACCCTAAATTGAATGAAAATGGGTTCATGCTTTGAAATGACATCAGGGTAAAAAGGGACACCTAACTTTTTCTAAGGGTCTAGAATGTAATGTAGTTTCTAAAAAAGATAATATTATAAATTCAAAACACAAAAATTCATATTAATTTGAGGTACTTTCAAAGCATGGTCTTATAGTGTCCCCAAAGTAGTTGTCACTATTTATAATACCTGTGCATTAAGGCTCTGTGGATAGTGCCATTGGGTATGGGAAATGTGCCCGTGGTACTAAGTCACTTGTACAAGAAACAAGGCAGTGACATTGGTCATGAAACTTTAAAGGGATTTAAATTGATGAAAAAGGCAAAATATTAAAATTTAGCAGAACCAATAATTCATTTCGAGCTGTAAACTATTGATCTGTGGGGTTAAAGTAAGTTGGGCCAAGAATGACTCGAGATGTGCCCGAACAAACTCGAAAATATCATACCTTGAAGCTCAAAAATTCCACTGAGTCCATAAGTGAAAGAATTTTTGAATTTCGAGGTCATTCAAATTCTTATAATAGAGGCAGTTTGAAAACTGTACTATCAATGGAATTTGGCTACAAAATTTTATGAGCATGTAGAGAGCATTAAAAGAAGAATTTTAAAATAAACGGTATAATTTTTTGAGGTCCCTATGATTTTTAAAAATTTTTTTAAGTTTCTATCAAAACTGAGCCATTTTAAGATGGTTCGGGAGGTCATAGGACCCACCCATACCAAGCTACCTATCTTAAGGCCATTACACTAGTCAATGGCACCAAGCTAAATGGCAAACTCCACTCACAATCTTTCAAATTTTCTTTTCTTCTTATTGTTGGAACTAACCCCACCTTAAGAAAAATCCTCCATTTTCATCATCTTCTTCATTCTATTTTAGCAACCTTATTTCTCCTAAATTCATCTTCATATATTAAGGGATTAAGTGAAAAATAATTATTGGAAAAGGAGTTCTCAAGAATTAATAAAAATTCATCAAAGGGAGCAAGGTCAGAAGGCATTTCCAGCAGGAGCATCAAGCTCCTAAGGTGAATTCTTCATGGTTTTCATTAGATTTTCTAAGGGATTTTAAATGGGAATGACTACCTATGAATGCCTGGAATCCTAATAAAGTGTGTGTATGGTTTTTTAGGGAACTGGGGAGGAGAAATGGCTTGAAAAGGGGGGCTAATTTCTATGGAGACTAGGCTAGAATTTCATGGTTTGAGGGTTTGAGGTTGATGGAAGTTCATATCTTGTAAGCGAAGGTAAGTGAATTCAATCATTCACTTTATGCCATATGAATTTTGGTTAGTTGTACTTGGAAATTGGATATGCAAATGTAAATTAGGGTGAGTATAATGTATAATCAAATGAAGGGATGGTGATATACAATCTAATTACATGATGAATGAATGCCTTGGATGTTGATTTGATGAAAAAGAACTTATGATTATGTTAAGATTGTTAGTAGCCGAGAGGTTTGAGGTATACATATGTGTGTATGTGTGATAGTTAAGGTGATTTAAGTGTTAATGTATGGCTATAGTGTTGAATTAGAATGAATGATCTTGTCGTTAGGTTGTTTAGAGTACTCCTAACATGTTTTTCATTAGGTATATAATGTGTACATTCTACTTTAAATGTCATGAAATGAGAATGCGTGTGTATGGGAGTAATTATGTTATACATAAAAGCATGGATTTGTGATTAACCATAAGAAAA
>CANXYI012158356.1:0-16292 GCA_948208565.1 Hura crepitans | reverse complement strand
TGAGATGTTTAGTGCATGTATATTGATGCTTAATATTATACCAATTAGCACAAAATGATTATTTTAAACCTAAATCATGGAGTGGCCGAATGCTTGGATATGTATGCTTAAGTATATGAATTATACACATGCTTGTAATTTGAGCAATAAGTGATTTGGAATGATTAAATTTTATGTGTGTGCTATTCTTTAAGTGTTTAACCTATTTATGCCTCTTTATGTCACCTTGGTTAAAATTATGGTATGTCATGGATCAAGTTATGTTTTATCATGCTAAGATGCTAAGATGAGCATATTAATCATGAGATGTTATGGTGACATAATTTTATGTTATGTATGGATAAAGAAGAAGTATATTAAGGATAACTTTCCAAAGTATGGTTACATTATGTATGATATAAGACTATGTATGAATATGGTAATGTTTATGTTACATCACTATACTAAGTTATATAAGATGAGGTAATCTAAAGGTAATTATTATAAAATAAAGAAATATCACACTTTTTCTATTTGGTCATTCATTGGCCAAATAAAATCTTCAAAATTTACATTAAGTTATTTTAATTCTATGAAACCAAAAATAAATGGTGGGTAGCCCGTACAAGTAAACAACCCAGATTGGATAGGTTGCCCAGTTAACTAGGGGTTCATAGTAGCTGCTAGAGTACTTTTATACCTCTTTAGGACCTTTGGGTCCTATATTAAGTATGGCCTTCAGGTCCTATGTTGATCATGACTTTTAGGTCCTATATTAATTTGTGACCTCCCAGTCTTATGCTGATTGTGGCCTTTGGGTCCTATGTTGTTGGGCCTTTATGGTCCTGGGAGCCTTAGTGGCCCAACATGTCCCGATTATCCAGAATAACTTAAGTGTTTTTTTGTAGTATGGGCAAAATAACTGGTTAATTATAAGATGTAAGATATGGAACCTAATAATCTGTGCATCACTTGCTTAATACATGATGATAATGTGTTATAGTTGAAAGTATATGTTTATGATGAGGCACACACCTATATATACATGTTTGTGCATTTTATTATGTTAATAAGGTATATGCATGTTATTATGTTTACGTTAAATAATATGCATATGTGCTTGAATGTGTATACACATGTTACATTGATTACACCACTACGCATTCGTTTAGCTCTTCATTTTTATTTGCGATGCATAGGTAAAAGAACCAGATTAGTGTCAAAGCCTCGATATCTAAAATAGATCAAGAGAAGAATACTTTTGGTATTTTGTTGTTCTGTACATATATTATTTGATGTAATTATATAGTGGCACTCATATGTAGCTTAAGGGGGATTGGGCTTAATCTAAGATGTAATTATTTTCGTAACCTTTAAAACAAATTCAAACTTTATTTTATAATTGTATGGCATCTCTTCTTATGGCATGTTGTTGAAATTGTGATGATGATTTGGATGGTTAAAATGACTAATTTAAGGTTAAGATGTGTTTAAAAATTGTAAAAGCGTCATTTTAAACTTGCAGGTCACTATTCATTTTGGGATAGTGTCTCAGTACAACCATTATGCTGCTGGATTTTTGATGTGAAGATTTTTAGAACTCTTTTAAAACTTAAAAGTGAAATTTCATTTAAATAAGATTTCCAAGGTTTAATATATAATCAAATGATTTCAAAAATATTTTAATTTATTCGGGTTTTTAGATAGATTAAGTTTGGATGATGCTTTATATGTCACTCCTTATTCGGGTTTGCCAACCAGATCGAGTAAAGGGTGTCACACTTAGTTGTATTAGAGCTTTGGTTTAGGTGTTCCTTGGTATTTAAAGGTTACATATGACTGCCTTAGGTCTTGAAAACATGTATCACATAATAGTTTGATATTGAGGCTTATAATCTATTCTTTGTCCTATATATTAAAGATAAGTTCTCCTATACCATATAGCGATGAGAAAGTTGAGATCCATGCTCCGACTATAGTTGGATAAAGGGCCGCTAAGGCTAAGTTCGTTACTCGAAGTGATGCTAGGCAGACATCTTTAATAGCACAAGTACTGCTAGTCTTTCTTCAAGAGATGTTGCAGCTATTGAGATAGGCCACATCGGTAGCACCACCACCTCTACCAATTCAGTAACCACTACTACCACATCAAGCTCTCTAAAAGACATACTTAGATAGGATAAATAAGATAGGAGCTAAGGACTTTAAGGGTAAAGGAATGGTAGATACTGGTAGGGCAGAGTAATAGTTAAATAGGATTGTCCAGATCATGAAATAGATAAAGTGTACTCCTAAAGAAAAGTTATTTATGCAAGCTCTCTTCTATAAGAGAAAGCCTTTAAATGGTGAGATGCCTTAACTGAGCATAAGAATGAGGTAGGTTTGACATGGGATTTCTTCCTGGAATGGTTTTAGAAGAAGTATATCATTAAACACTACCTAGATAACAAAAGAGTGACACCTCTTACCTAATCCACCCTGGACCCGAATAAGAGATATCTTGTTTCTATCTCATTATCTTTTTAAAACCCTTCCTTGATTATGTAAATTAACTTTTATTGTCATGCATATGGTTTATTTTAACTAATTAGTTACTGTAACACCTCCTATCTAATCCGACCACTAGATCCAAAGAAGGTATGACACATAACCTCACTTCTCGTATTTCAAACTTATTATCATATCTTACTTTAGTTATCCTGTGAGTATAACTACTTTTTTATTTATCTGGTGAAAATTTGGCAGCATAATAGCTGACTGGAAATCTAATCTAATAAAATCTATAAAAACTAACACTTTTATATTGTCATCACATTTAGCTCCCATTATTGGATCCATCTGATCCTCACATTCAATTCTACAATTCACACACATGTTATGATATCATCTATTTATTATCATTATTAGTGGCATTTTTTTCTTACCTGTATTATAGACATATAAATTTATAACATGTATACATATTATTACAATACCAGCCTCTGAATACATACAAGTTTTTATACAAGGTTTAGGCCTACTTTCTTACCCATACACAAATGAGTGCCATCTATACCTATTATAAAATATTATAACAATACCAAAAGGTGTATCTCCTAGATATGCACTCCTTGATCTGCATTGCTTTGCTTGAGGTTACTACCTACACTTGTTATCTACTACCTGCACATCACAAACAATGATGCATTAAGCATAAAACTTAGTGGTGTATTCAATGGATTGTGCAACGAATATGTATTTTATTTCATTTATGATCACACATAGCATGATTGTAATGCAATGCATAAGATGATAATCTAGGTTTACATTTAATTATTTTACACTCATATAGCTTAATTACATATTTTCCTTTTTTATTCTAGTTTGTAGTTAAGTTATCTTTACCTTAGTGCATTTAAAAGTTATTCTTACTAATATTATTCTAGTGCATTTCATGACTTTGCTACTTTGTTATTGTGAACCACTTATCACTAATTTAGGCTACTTATGTTGAGATTCTTATATCCAATGCATGCCATTAATTTCTTATGCTATCATTACTTATTACCAATTTCGATCACATATATTTCACTTCCTATATTTAGTTCACAACATCATCTCACTCTCTTATTTGCATTATTACTAACTTACCTATCTTATTACTATCCTTTTTACTTTATTTCTACCTTTTTGAGTATCTCAGTTTATTTACTAGCTTTTTAGCCCATACTTACCATGACATAACCCAATACTGGATAACGAGATTTATAAGTCATACAGTAGTCCATTTTTTGGATCCATTTTATTGTTGCACCAATGTTATATGAGCTTAATTGTGTAGTGGCCCTGATGGACCTACACTACTACTACACTAACCCCTATTAAATAATTGTGTAGTGGTCCACATTTTAGACCTACACTAGGCTGCACCCATATTAAGAAAATGGTTGTGTAGTGGCTCTATTGGACTTACAATGTAGCTGCACCTACATAATTATATTTACCTTGTAGTTGCTATAGTTCCCTAGTTGATCGATCAACTTATCTAGCAAGTGTCTAAATCATATGGGCTCTAACATTTTAACCACTTTTTGTACCTTACTTCTTGTATTTCACTTATCATAAGTACATTTCAATATTTACAAGCTTTGTATCATTAGAACAAATTATATGCCTTTTACTAGGTCATACTACATTACGAAATGATTCATTTTTCTTAATTCATTTTCCTGTTTACAGACCAATTTGTTCATTTGCTTTACATCATTACATGTACTTACTTACATACCTTTTTCATGTATTATGAAATTACTTTTAGTCCACACACTTCTATACGTCTTTATTTCACTTAAATCCTATTCACATTTTTGGTTAGAAAGTTCTCCTTCTTATATACGTCCTCATTCCTTATTTACACTTACATTAAATAAGATAATTATCATTCTTACTTATTCCACTATTTGACCACTTCCTTACTTATTCACACACATGTTTTTATCCACTTAATTTACATCTCGTAGACATAATTACTTTATACCAATTTGGCATTATGCCATTTACACATCACCTATATATGGTTACACATTATGAATACCTAGTTTAGGTCTCAATTCATTTAGCCATTAGTGTTTCTTCTACCTATCTAATTCCATTTCATTCAACTCATTTACACATCACATTATCCCTACATTTAACATCCCATTATGCCTTATATGTATATGTATATGTATACCACTACATTACCACACACATTCACACATTTCATTCGGCCAAATGCACACACACACCTTAGTCATTATTTTGTCACCTTAATTTTGCTCAATTTATTTTATTATCAATTACATAAACTAATACATACATTAATTATGCATTTTGCTCATATACATGCATAATTTTCATAATTTACATAATAATACATATTCTTGAATTTCTTGAAATTAAATGAAATGTTGCACAATTAATTAAATACACTTATAGAGAGGTTTTACGACATCCTGGGTTTAATTCTACAACTTCTGCTTGCCTTGGTTCTCGTTATATGCTAATTTCTCTAATTTCTATAATACCCCAAAAATTAGAAAAATTCATAGAAAAATATCTACAACTCTAAATTCGAAAATAAAAACATACTCGTGATTTAGAGCATCTATAGTTACCTAGAAAAATAATTAGGATTCAATTAAGGACCCGATGTGATTTTGGGGATCAAAACCTTAAATCTTCAAAGCTCCATTTCCACCTTGAAACCTCTATTTCTCATGAAGTTGAGGCTAGAATTAGATCCTAGACATCATGATGATCATTTTCCACATAATATTTAAAGGATTTTAGTATTTTTGGGTGAGAATTGAAGAAAAAAAAGGGAGGAGAGAGAGAGGGAGGGAAGTGGCATCAGCTTTTTTAAGAAATGGGGGGGGGGGGGGAGATGAGCCTAGCTTGCTACCATACACATGCAAATGCTCAATCTCACTTTTATTATCATGATGGATGGTCCAGATCGTGCCACGTGGTGATCGAACAACTCCTTTTAATCCTATTTATGTTGTAAACTTAAAAAATATAAAATAATTTCTAAAGGTCTCTAAAAATTATACTTTTAGTGCTAAAAATTAATGAATTTCTCAATTAAGGGACCCCTAAAATCTTCAGCCCAAATTCCAAGGGAACTATGTTAACTATTCACTCATATAATTAAGAAATTCTAATTAAATATCATTTGACCTTAGAAAATTCTAATTCCTTCACCATTAGATCATTTAGAATTTTTGACCTTCAGGGTATGCTATTTTTAGGTCAGTCTGGGCACATCCTAGGCATTTCCTAGCACAATATGAACTAGGGCCACTATTCACTAGATATCAGTGTAAAATAATTTATTGGTTTAGTGAAAAGTGTTAATTACTTCATTTTCATCATCATTTTGCCCTTAAAAGTTTTATGACTAGTATTCCCTTTTGGTAACCTCAGTGTGACTCGGCTACTTAAGAAACACTATTTATGTCTCAAAGGCACTGTTCATGGAGTCGAGATTTTTGTTTGTTATAGTTACGGGTCATGCCTTGACAAAAATCCAGTAGCATAATGGTTGTTCGGGTGAGAAAACAAAAATTTACACTTGCCTAAGCACACTTTTATAAATATCCTAATTAACTTCTCATCATAATGGATCTTTCTGATTCTTTAGAATACTCATATCAATATCATCACATATAGTCATCTCAGTCATCACATCATTAGATCCATGCATGCAATATATAAGTTTTACATCTTATAGGCGTCAACAGTATAAAACCTATTTTAATTTTTACAAACCATGATACAATAAGTTTACATGACTAAGCCTAAATCCCTCTATACATGCCTAAATCCCTCTATACATGAGTGCCCTTATACAAAACTATACATACGATATATCAAACATGTACCTTGCTTATAGGTTAGCTATTAGCTAAACTATAATTACTATCTCCTACCTACGTATCAAAAAATTGACATGCTAAACATATGCTTAGTGGTGAATTTAATGAAACACATTGTATCGCATGCACATGCACCATACACTATGTAAGACATTTCAGTCACACATAATTCTTTTACCATTATTTCATGTTACCAGTTATATGACTAATTCATTCATGTGACATTATGTCCAACTTATTATAGTATAAATTATAATTAAGCTAGTTTTATTTATTCTTTAATTATTTGTCATTCAAATTATAATGCAAAACGCATGATAAGACATGATATCATCTTATCCATTTTATTCTTAAGGCCCATACTCGAAAGACAATGCTTTTAACATTGGATAATGGGATCCACACTTGTGTAGTGGCCCACATTATAAACCTTAGTAGCTGTACTTGCCATAACCCATATGATAGCAGGGATCGGTTCTCAGGAACCTCTTAATACCAAAATGGCAGGGATAGTCCTTATAGACCTCCCAATGTCCAAAGTATCTGATAGTAGGGATGAACCCTCGTGGACCTCTTATTGTCATATATCAGGACAGCAGGGATCAGCCCTTGCAGACCTTTTAATATTCAAGGGTGTGCAGGTTTCACATCTAGGGCCTCGGTGGCTACAACTGCCATACAATAGGTAATAATTCATATGAACCAAAGCCACTAGCAGTTGCTAACTCCTTAGTTAACTGGTCAATCTATCCAATAGGTGGTCTAGCTAATATGGGCCAATTCTATTTATTATTTATTATTTACTTAACTTAGTCATTCTCTCATTTTCATTCCATATGTTGCCATTTGTTTTATGTCACTTGAAGTTACATACATAAATTTGGTTTGGCCATCACTCTAACATTTCAAAGCATACTTCTTTAATATCTCATTTCACCATTTCTCATTATGAATATTATCATACATTTAAATTACAATAGTGTCTCACACATCACCATAATTCTATACCCTTTTTATATAGGATTAGCTTAAGCATTTATCACACTATTTTCGTGCTTCGCCATTCGGCTATGTTATAAAGTTGCACATACACTTCAATCATTTACCATTCTCTATCCCATTCATAGTTACCACACATATTAAGGCTTGTTCATGCATTAACCTTCCTTTAATTTATGTACACACACCACATAACCTTAATGTATACCATTCGACCATTATACAAAAATGTACATACACCTAAATTCCCTTTAGTTTCTCATTCTAATCATGCTTAAAACTGAACAACCAACTCATTTACATATCACATGCACTTAATTACACATGCATGCACGCATATGCCATGGCCATACCATTTGGCCATTTCACACTCACACACATACATATTATTTTTTGATGCATTCACATTCATATTTATTGCCTTAACTCGTGCACACATTCACTATGTACAAACACATATATACACACACAATTTAACTATTCCATACATATGCACGCACACTTTTATGGTACAAACAAAAATTATACAACACTTGTTTCATTAAATTCACTTATAGTGGACTCCAAGGAACTTTAAATACACCTCTTAAGCCTTGTCCTTTCCTTTCTCCAATAATTCTCTCTCTTTTTCTACAAATGTAATAGGGTTTCATCTTAGAAAACTCATAACAAATTTTACACATATCTAAACTAAAATCTAATCATATATCCATCATCTACCCTCAAATACTACCTTAGAAAAATATGAAACATTAAGAAAAATCACTTACTCTAAAAATTATCACTATTTATCAAGGTTCCACTTCTCACAAATTAAGCCTTCCCTTGTATTTTTCTTGCTAAAAATATGCTTTAAAGATTATAGAGGTAAGATTAGGGGGTTCAACTTGAAAAAATGGCCTTATTTTAGAATTTTAGTGGAAGAAAAAAGAAAGGGAGGGGAGGAGGAGAATGGCATCGGCTTTTATGGAAAATAGGGGTGTGTGCCACTCCCCTTTTTATATTAAGAGGTTAAATGACCCAGATCACGCCACCCGACAATTTGATAATCTAAATTAATTTTATTTATGTTTTAAGCTTCAAAAATGTGATTTTATTATTCATGGCTTTAAAAATTACTTGTTAAAGTGCCAAAATTACAAAAATTCTCAATTTAGAGACCCCTAAAATCTTAAGTCCAGAAGCCAAAGGGAACTTGATTAACTATTCACTTACGTTTTTAAGAAATTCAAATAAAATACTAATCGATGTAAGAAAATTTTGATTTCACCACCATTAGACTATTTGGAATTTTTGACTAATAGGTCATGCTATTTCCAGGTTAATCCAGGCACATCCTGACTATTTTACAAATCAATGCAAACTTAAGTCATTATTCATTAGTTCTCGACATGAAAAAATATATTGGTATAGTGGTTAGTGCTAATAATTTCAATTTCGTTATTATTTTGCCCATCTTAGTTTTATAACTAGTACTCCCCCTTGGCCACCTCAGTGTGACTCGATTGCTCAAAAAACATTATACATGCCTCAAAAAGTACTATTCATGAAGCCGAAGTTTTGGAGCATTACAAGAAGACATGAGTTTTTAGATCTGGAATAAGGCCATAGATCTATACTAGAATATGAGAAAGATTTTGCCATGCTGAGCTGATATGCCAAAGATATGGTACAGATAGAAACTAATAGATGTAAGTGATTTGAGAAGGTGCTTAATATAGCGATCAAAATGTTTTTAGCTCCAATTAAGATTAGAGATTTTTTTGTACTAGTGGTAGCTTGTCACATAGTAGAGGAAGTTTAAAAGGAAAGATATGAGCTCTACCAGAAGAATAGATCTTTTGGCTAAAGAGTATGCTGTACAACCCATTATTTTGAGAAGAGGTTAAAGGGAGGCTAGTTTGGAACACAATAGTAATTCCAAAAATATGGCTAATCACAAAAAGCAGGCCAAGGGAATATGAATAATACAAGGCAACAATCTCAGGCTGCTAGTACTTTAGTGTTTATAGCCAAGAGTAACCTAGTGGCACAATGTCAAATTTGCCACAAGAGATATAAGGGTGAGTGTTAGAAGACCAAGCCAGGGTTTGTTTCTATTGTGGCTTATGGATCATTATGTAAGAGATTATCCAAAGAGGTCTGATGTTAGGCAAGGATTTACACTTGCTTTTTTTTTTTTGTTGAGGTCAGAAAGGAGACTGAGGTGATAAAAGAGAAAGGGTATAAGGGACTCAGAAGGCTAGATTAGAGGGTTGAGTAAAGCCTAGAGCGCTTGCTAGGTTGTATGCCATTCGAGCTAGAGAGGAGGTAAATTTTCTTAAAGTGATAGTGGGTACCTTTCTTCTCTTTGATTCTCCTACTTTAGCATAGATAGATTCGGGTTCACACACTCTTACATATGCACTACATGTGTACAATATCAGAGGTTAGCATAAAAACATCTTGACATAGAGATTATGGTTAGCAGCCCTATAGGTCAACATATTATATTAAAGGTTTACAAAGAGTGTCCCTTAATAGTGCAAGGACATAAGTTTTTAGCTGACCTCATTGAGTTACCATTAGATGAGTTTAACTTGATCTTGGGTATGGATTAGTTATCTAAGTATCAGGTGATTATGGATTGTAAGCAAAAGTGAATATCTCTCAAAGTTAGTGATGGGATAGAGATTATAGTTATTGGTGAGAGGATAAACTTTCTATCTAATGTTATATCAATTGTTACAGCTAGGAGTATATTAAGAAAAGGTTGTCAGGCTTTCTTGGCATATGTGTATGATATTACAAAAAAAGAACTAGATGTGAGTCTTATACCAGTGGTGTTAGAGTATGTGGATGTTTTTCCTAAAGAGTTGCCCGATTTGCCTCTGGAAAGGGAACTAGAGTTTGCTATAGAGGTTTTGTATGGCACTGCACCGGTATCTATATCTCCATATAGGATGGCTCTTATAGAGTTAAAACAGTTGAAGACCTAGTTATAAGAGTTGCTTGATAAGGGTTTCATAAGGCCAAGTGTGTTGCTATAGGGAGTACTAGTATTGTTTGTGAAGTAGAATGATGGTTCATTATGGTTATATATTGACTATAGATAGCTAAATAAAGTAATTATCAAGAACAAGTATCTATTACCTTGTATAAATGATTTGTTCAATCAGTTTAAAGGAGCAGGTGTTTTCTCCAAGATTGATTTGAGGTTAAGATATTACTAGTTAAGGGTTAAAGAGGTAGATATGGCTAAGACTGCTTTTCAAATAAGGTATGTCCATTATGAGTTTTTAGTAATGTTGTTTGGGCTTACTAATGCTCTAATGACTTTTATGGACTTAAACCAAGTCTTCTGACTTTACCTAGATTAGTTTTTTATGGTCTTCATTAATGATATCCTGGTTTACCTAAAGAGTAAAAAAGAGCATGAACAACATTTGAAGCTAGTGTTGCAAACATTGAGAGAAGAGAAGCTCTATGCCAAGCTTAGTAAGTGTGAGTTTTAGCTAAGTGAAGTGTCTTTCTTAGGACATATAGCCTATGTAAAAGGTATCAGAGTGGACCCTAGTAAGATTAAAGCTATTATGGATGGAAGACACCCAGAAACATGATAGAGATTAGAAGTTTTCTGGGTTTGTCTGGGTATCATAGACACTTTGTCAAGGGGTTTTCCATTATTGTAGCACCTATTACACATCTATTAAGAAAGAATTTTAAGTTTGTTTGGGATGCCAAGTGTCAAGAGAGTTTTGATAAGTTAAAAGTCACATTGATAGAAGCTTCTATTCTTAAACAATCGATATCTGGGAAAGTTTTCACCATTTATAGTGATGCATCCTTGAATGGTTTGGGGTGTGTTTTGATGAAATAGGGCAAAGCTATTGCTTATGCTTCAAGATAACTGAAGTCATATGAGAAGAATTATCCTACCCATGATTTAGAGCTTGCTGCGATTGTTTTTGCTCTAAAGATTTAAAGATACTATCTCTATAGAGAGAAGTGTTATATTTATATAGATCACAAGAGCTTAAAATATCTTCCTTCACAAAAGAAGCTAAACTTGAGGTAAAGATGATGAATGGAATTGATCAAAGATTATGATTTCCTGATTGATTATCATCCTATGAAAGCTAATGTAGTAGTTGATGCTTGTAGCAAGAAATTCATGTCAGCCATAAGGACCATGAATGTCAGGCTAAAGCTTATGGATGATGGTGCCTTTTTGGCTGAGTTACAAGTGAAGCCCAATTTGTTACAGTAAGTAAAGGAATTATAGAAAGATGATCATAAGCTTGTAAGTGTTATGAGTTTGATCTAAGAGGGTAAGCCTACTAACTATGAGATCAAGATTGATGGTTATGTGTATTACCATAATAAGATATGTGTGCTAGATGTGGAAGAGCTGAGGAAGCAGATTTTATAGGAAGCGCATAGTACTCCTTATGCCATGCATCTTGGTAGCACTAAGATATATCAAGATTTAAAGACTTTTTATTGAGGCCAGGTATAAAAAGAGACATATTGGAGTTTGAGACCAAATGCCTTACTTGTCAGCAAGTGAAGGTAGAGCATTAAGTTCCCTCTAGATTACTTTATCCTATAGTAATTCTTAAGTTGAAATGGGATAGGGTCACTATAGACTTTATAGTCACTTTACCTATGACAAAAAGTAGATGCAATTCGTTTTGGGTTGTGGTAGATCGGTTGACTAAGAATGCATATTTCACAGTAGTCAGGATGGACTACTTTTCAGAGAAGTTGGCTAAGTTATATATTAACAAGATTGTTAAATTACATATAGTGCCTTCTTCCATTATATTAGATCAAGACTCAAAGTTACATCAAGGTTTTAAAAGAAGCTTCACAATGCCTTGGGCACTCGTTCAAGTTTCAGTATGACTTTCATCCTCAGACTGATCATCAATCAAAAAGAGTCCTTCAAGTAATTTTAGATACTTGAGTGATTTCGATGTTATGTATAATGTTCATGTCAAAGCATGCTTGATAAGTACTTAAAGATATGTTGAGAAGTTATGCTATTGAATTCAAGGAAGTTGGGATCACTACCTTTGCTTAAAAAATTTTCTTACAATAATAGTCATTAAGCAAGCTTGGGAATGGCTCTTTATAAAGCTTTATATGAAAAGAAGTGTAGAATTCCCTTATGCTAGAATGAGTTAAGTGAGACTAAGCTTATGGGGCTAGATTTGATTAAGGATGCTAAAGTAAAGGGGAAGATCATCAAGGATATATTTAAGGAAGCTTTAGATAGACTAAAGTCTTATGCTAACTTGAAGAAAAGAGATGTTTAGTATAAAGTGGGAAATAAAGTGTTCCTTAAGGTTTCACTTTGGAAGAAAGTTCTATGTTTTGGCAAGAAGGGCAAGTTAAGTCTAAGGTTTATTATTCCATACAAAGTGACTGAATGTGTGGGGCCAGTAACCAACTGGCTTTGCCTCTTGAGCTTCAATAAATATATGATGTCTTTCATATATCTATGCTTCAGAGGTATAAATTAGATCCTTCGCATGTTTTATTAGTTGAAGAGGTAGAGATTCGACTAGATCTATCTTATGAAGAGGAACTTACTAAAATCTTAGTAAGAGAAGTCAAAGAACTATGGAACAAGACAATGCCTTTAGTGAAAGTGCTCTAGAGACATTGTAGCATGGAAGAAGCCTATTAGGAAGGCAAAGCTCATATAAGAGAGTAGTACCTTTAGTTATTTGACCTAGGTAAATTTGAGGATGAAATTTCTTTTAAGAGGGGAAGTAATACAATGCCCAAAATCTTGAGGTTATGAATAGTACTTCTTGGGATGTGAATAGTGTTCCTGAGATTCAGGGTACATTAAAGTGACCAAGTGGAAGTGTTAATTATAATAAAATTTTAGGCAAAGTTTGAAATGAAAAAGATGTCATTTCATTTTCATGATAAGATCATTCGTATGTTTTATCGCATTTTTGGAAAAAGCTTCACAATGCCTTAGACACTTGTTTAACAATGCCTTAGACACTTGTTTAAGTTTCAGTATGATATTTTACCATTAAAATGATGGTTAATAAAAAAGAGTCAGGTAAATTTTGGTACTTGGGTGAATTCAATGTTAAGTTATGTATGATGTTCATGTTAAAGTGTACTTGATAAATGCTTAAGGATATGTTAAAAAGCTATGTTATCGAATTCAAAGGAAGTTGGGATCGCTACCTTTCCTTAGTAGAATTTGCTTACAACAATAGTCATCAAGCAAGATTGGGAATGGCTCCTTATGAAGCTTTGCATACAAGAAAATGCAGAACTCCCTTATGCTAGAATGAGTTAAATGAGACTAAGCTTATGGGGCCAGATTTGATCAAGGATGATGAAGAAAGGGTAAAGATCATTAAGGATATATTGAAGGTAGCTTCAAATAGACAAAAGTCTTATGTTGACTTAAAAAGAAGAGATGTTCAGTATGAAGTAGGGGACAAAGTGTTCCTAAAGGTTTCACTTTAGAAGAAAGTTCTATATTGCAAGAAGGGCAAGTTAAGTCCAAGGTTTATTATGCCATATAAAGTGATTAAATGTGTGAAGCCAGTAGCCTAAAGGCTGGCTTTGCGTATTGAACTTTAGTAGATACACAATGTCTTTCATGTGTCTATTCTTTCAAGGTATAGATAAGATTTTTTGCAAGTTTTATTAGTTGAAGAGGTAGAGATTTGACTAGATCTATTTTATGAAGAGGAACTGGTTAAGATCTTGGCAAGAGAAGTCAAAGAACTACGGAACAAGACAATGCCTTTAGTGAAAGTGCTCTAGAGACATCATAGCATGGAAGAAGCTAGCTGGGAAGGTGAAGCTCAGATGAGAGACTAATACCCTCAGTTATTTGATCCAAGTAATTTTGAGGACAAAATTTCTTTTAAGAGGGGAAGTAATGCAATGGCCGAAAATCCCGAGGTTATGAATAGTATTTCTCGAGATGTGAATATTATTCTCGAGACTCAGGGTACACTAAAGTGACCAAGTGAAAGTATTAATTATAATAAAATATTAGTAAAAGTTTGAAATGAAAATGAAGTCATTAAGATGGTTACAAACATAAGTAAAGTTTTTATGGCAATGTCTTTAAATAGTGACCTAGTGTAAGTCGAGCCGTAAAAATATTTTATTTTTGCTTAAATTGACTTGGGATTTATATAACCTGATACTCAAATATTCCAAATAGTCCATTAGCATTAGAATTGGAATTCTTAGACATCGGGAAGTATTTTATAAAATTCAGGTCAAGTTAAAAGTCATGTTTTTAATAAGGTTTTAAAGCTTTTTGAATGCAGGTTTTTTTTAAGGCTTACGAGCTTTGTTTTAAAGGATTTTAAAGACCTGAAGATGTGTTTAATGGTGTTTAATTAAAAGGGAAAAGAATTAAAATGGGAGGAATTAAAAGAAGAGAAAGGAAAGCCATTGGATCATTTTCATAACCAAGATCTAAACCTTTATTTAAATCACACACACACACACATACACACATATATGTTAAAGGAGGGTTAAAGTTTGAATAGTGACTGCCTTATTCCCCTTCTCTTTTTCTCTTCAGCCCACACCATTTTTAGTGGAGGAATTCTCCATTTTTCTTCTTTCCTTTTTCAATGCTACAATAAAATAACACATATAATCCCTAAATAAGCATGGAATGGAAAAATTTATAATGGATAAAGCTTATGAAAGAGCTTTGATTAAAAGTTTTCAAAGAAAAGAAGGGTGGATGAATAGTAACCCATTTTTATTTAGGTAAGTTTTTCTATGTTTCCATATTTTTCTAGTGTTTAAGAAGGGTGGATGAATAGTAACCCATTTTTGTTTAGGTAAGTTTTTCTATGTTTCCATATTTTTCTAGTGTTTTTTAGGTGCCCAACAACATGTTTCTTAAGTTATTTTCAAGTTTTAGCATATATGTGATTTTATATGGATTTTTAAAAATGACCCTATGTTATGTTTGTATAGTAGAGCAATAGGGGGTAGAATAAAGGCATGGAGAAGGTGTGAACTAGCCTTATCAATTTATTTTGAACTCAAAGAAAGTGTAATAAAAGTAAAATGTGTTAATTGTGTGTATGCCCTAAGCATAAAGTGTATGTAATTAGGAATGTTGTATGCTTTTGATGTTTAATGCTTATGAATTATGTTATGTGATCATATGAGCATTGTATCACTCACTTAAGTACATGTTTATGATGAGATATAGAACTAATAATTTGTGTATCACTCGCTTAATGCATGATGATAATGTGTTATAATTGAAAGTACATGTTCATGATGAGGCATACACCTGCATATACATATTTAAGCATTTTGTTATGTTTATAGGGTATGTGCATGTTATTATGTTTTTGTTAAGTAATACACATGTGTGCTTGAATGTGTAATGCATGTTACCTTGATTACATCATTAAGAATTCACTAAATACATCATTTTTATTTGTGATGTGTAGGTAAAAGAACTATATTAGAGTCAAAGCCTTGATATCTATAGTAGATTAAGAGAAGAATACTTTTGGTATTTTGTTGTTCTGTATATATATTATGTGATATAATTATATAGTGGCACTCATATGTAGCTTAAGATGATTGGGCTTAATCTGGGATGTAATTGCTTTTGTAACCTTTAAAACAATTTCAAACTTTATTTTATGCTTGTATGGTATCTCTTCCTATGGCATGTTGTTAAAATTATGATGATAATTTGGATGGCCAGAAGGACCAATTTGAGGTTGAGATGTGTTTGAAAATTATAGAAGTGTTGTTTTAAACCTGTAAGTTACTATTCATGTTAGAATAGTGTCCCGGTATAGCTGATATGTTGTTGGATTTTTGACATGAGGATTCCCAGAACTCTTTTAAAACTTGAAAGTGAAATTTCATTTAAACAAGATTTCTAAGGTTTAATAT
>CANXYI012158352.1:0-11522 GCA_948208565.1 Hura crepitans | reverse complement strand
CTCAAAATACAATAAAATACATTTCTCTCAGCATAGAAAATTTTGCTTTCTGTTGTGACTACGTCAGTATCATCTTTCAACTTGATGGAAACCTAAAACAACAGAAAAGAATTTAGAAAAGCTCAAATGGACCCTAAGGATTGAAAAATCTGCCAGAGGGAGAATTGCTTAAAGCCAGCTGCTGAATTGTCTGTTACAGCTTCTAATTTCAACATCTACTGAGGAATGGATATGTTTCGAGTATGTGTCGCAAATCTCAAATTGCTGTCCCCAACTGGGAACTACAATCATTATTTGTTATGCATTGGACCTTCATCTCCCATTCCAAGATTTGTTAGCATAATTCTTGCAAAATCTGAAAAGAGAGAGAGGGGCAAAATGATTCCAAAGAAGCAATCAGTTAAGATGAAAGTCAAAGCTTTGAGATAAGATTTACACAAAGATTGGTTCTTTACCAAAATTCCAGCAATTTTCTCTAGTTTAGAATTAAAATTCATCTAATTTTGTTGAAATTCATACCTCCATTACGGAAATTTAACAAAATATTGGAAGATTGAGAATATTTGAAACAGAAGGATGAGTTTTACCTACCTGAGCACGGGCAAAACTTCTTTTTGCGTCGATGACATCAGCCGTAAGAACCAGAGACGGAAACGGCTCCGCCGGCAGCTTTCTTTTTCCGTCACCGGCCAAAGCCTTGGTCCTATTCTGCATACTGATCAACACATTATGCCACGTGTTCACCCTCGACGGAGCCTTACCATATAATCCCACGTTTATCGCCGCCAAATCCATCGCCTCAACGGCCACCACCTCCTCGGGCTCCATATCGTCAAGCAACCAAATCAGGCACGAAAGGAAACCTTTAGTAATCTCCGAGTCGCTATCGGCTTTAAATCTCATTCTCCCATTCTCGTCTATTCTCACGTCAAGCCATACCTGAGTCGTACAACCCAAGACTCTGTTACCCGGCAAACGACCCGACTCATCAAATGGCGGCAGGCGAGCCGCATAATCAAGGAGCCGCTTCACGCGATCGATCGGCTCTGTTAGCGACTGAAATTCAGAGACAAGCCGATGAAGCCTATCGCCCACGATCATTGAATCCGTAGCCGCACAGCAATAAACCGAGAAATTACTTACTTTCTTGAGGGAAGAATTCAGAATAGAAACGGAGCTGCGATCGGGTAAGAGAGGACAGCTAAAACTCCTTCTCTGTTGGGGGTCAAGATTACTGTAATTTGGGAATTTTAGAAGTGGAAAGAAAGTTGGGACCTTTAGGGTGAAGGAGGCCATGTTTGGAAGGCGAGAAAACGAAGGGAAGTAGCAAAAAGGGGAGAAAATAAAAGAAAATAAGAAAAGGGGTCCGCATGTAAAGAAAGATCCTTAAAGGGCGCGCCGTTTCAGTATGTTGCGCTCTAGATAACACAGAGATTTCGACCAAAAAAAGACAAACACAGAGAGATGAAAGTCGATAGATGGATGGCCGTCCCGCATTGCGTTTACATAAATTATGTACAGACTCCTGCATGGACAGGTAGCAGCGGGTCTTGAACAAGAAACGTCAGGCAGCCATTAGCTTAGCTCCAAGACACGAGACAAGGCGCCAAAACTTTAATATAATTAATCTCATCGGTTCTTTATTAACGGAATTAACGGTAAAATACTATAGACATAATTTTACTATTTTTTCAAGAAAACTTTCTACGAAATATTTTATTCATAAAGTAAATTAATGAACTGATTTCCATCAGTAATTTCCGACGGAGATTACCACTTTCTCACCAATGAACGAGCTATAGATTTCTCACTTTTGCTATCATTGCAGCAATTCTCTTGGTCTCTCAAAAATTAAGCAATAGTTGTTGAATTCAATAATCGTCCAATGATCCAATAAAAATTTTTCCAACCGAAAAAGAATCCCTCTAATTTAATTTGTTATTTTTTGCAACTCTGAATCCATTAGAGGTTTACCGTTTCATTACAAATAACTGAAATTTAAATGTTTAGATATTTCCAAATACCAACTTACATTGGCATAAGCCTTCATTACATTTGTTACAATAAGATATTATATAATTTTTGTGATTCTGAATCCGAAGAAAGATGAGGATCTCTTCAGCTGAATTCAAGCATTGTGCACTAGTTACATTTAAGCTCAAAGAGTGCTGTCCCGTGAGTTTCTACCGTTTTTGATATTATGCCTCGTCTTGCTGCAGAATTTATTCCACTCCAAACTTCTGTATAATTACATGAAGTTTGATTCAAGATTTTCCTTGGAATTACCTTAGCCATGTCTGATATCTTTGCAGATATCACCGTCTTCTCCAGGTTCAGATTAAAGAAAGCAACATATATCTCTCCTGATGAATAAATGAACAAAGTAATAGTCAATATTTCTATCAAAGAATGAGTGCAAGAACCCAAATAATGGAAAACAAAAACAAACAGAAGAGATATGCCAATCTTTTCTGTTGCAATGTACTTGCTTTTACCCTCCTTTCACCATAGAGAAGGACATTTCCAATTGGTTAGTATCAATCATTCTGTCTCGAGATATAAAGCAGCAAAGTTTGATTCGAAAGTTTTAAAGGACTTCTGAAGAAATCAAACCTTGTCTTCCGGTTGCAATCCACGAGCGTACTCCAGTGGGGACAGCTTCAGCTGCATTTAGAAATGTACTCAGAAAATATGTTGAAATCAGTTTCACATACACACACACACACACACACATCAAGACTGAGCTTCAAGGATGTACCTTTCATGGAATCTACTTTAGCACAGAGCCCAGAATAGTTGCTGACCAGCGCTCCATTTTCATTTAACTTCCACATCTGTTGAAGATGCATGTTCTCATTCAGGTTTTATTCATAATTATTTAGCTAAGAAAGATGTCAGTAGTGCATAGAACTGTATAGAGCGCAAGTATTTTTGCACTGGTTTGAGAATAGAAATTAGAAGTACCTGGTTGGCATCCCGTCTGCAAGGTGAAAATGAACCCTTCCTGAATTCTTTTGAAGTAAGCTTCTGCCTTCGAGAAGCATCCAAGCAAAACTCTAGTCCATCACTTGCAAATGAATGCAGTTTCCTTTGTTCATAAATAATCCCTTCATCTCTGCATTGCCATTCATAATGTCAACAAGAAGTGAAAACAAAGATTAACATATTATTTAGAACTCACTTAGCTAAGGTTATAAGACAATACAAATTGAGAAAAGGATTTTTCTTGTATAGACATAAGGGTTCATGGCTTCCGAAGTTTTCCTTCCAGCAGATCTGTTTTGCATCAAGGTGGAGCGCTGCAATTGACCAACCATTGGAATTGGGATCTTTGCAGCTGGTGAGGCCTATAACATGTTCATGCAACACACTCTCTTCACTTCTAAATCTTTTGGATTGTAGCGTGCAAGCCTTTTTCTTGGAGAGTTTACTGCTAATAATATATGGAAACTGCAAAAGCGACATAATTTCATGTCCAAACTAATATTTATAAGATTAATGTTCTGAACATAACAAAGAGAAGACGAGCTTATATCACCTCCTTATTGTTTGAGCTAAAAGAATTTATTTCTAAAATGGTAGGATTAGTGATCAAATTGTAGGCGGTATCATCCAGCTTCCTTACATCTCCTCCGAACATGAGAGGAGATTTGGCCATTGCCCACAAGGTCATCTACGAACCAAAAAAACACAAAATTCAACCAAAAAAAGCCCATTTACTATGTAATTGAGAAATCCTTGTATGGTACAAGTTCATACCTGAGTTCTTTGCTCCTCTATGTTAAGGTTACATGTTCTATGAGGACCTTCATTAGAACCTAGAAAAGACAGTAGCGTGTTCAGGGAACTGATCTTAATCTAAAAAAACTCTTCAAATTGTACATGCTAAATATATATGCTAATGTGACTTATGTTGCAGAACACAACCTGAGATCAAATTCTTTTCCATTTTATGCAGTTGAAATGGAACTATAGATATAAATTTTGTTCCTGAAAATTTACTATGGGACAGTGTTCTCAATGCAACTTGCAAAAATGTTACCTTTCTAATATAAAATTGTCCAAGAAACTAGAACGAAAGAACACTAATTTTTTAGTACCTGGATCAGTAAGCCATCCCAAAGGCAGCATATCTAAGTCGGGCCATGACTTTCCCAGCAAACCATTAGCACCAATCATATTCGCAGCGGAGAAGTCCCTGAGGCAGAAGAAGAATGTTGCATTAAATAAAATGAAGAAAAAGAGAGACACCAAATAGATATATCGAAAGTTCAATTCACCTTGTAACATCAAAATGAGAAGCCACATCTCTCCATGTATCCCAGTCATCCCCAGTGATCCTATACATGTTGACTAATCCACTTACTTCTTTGGCCATGGTTGGACTCACACTGGTTCCAGGAGATAAAGAATACAGGATTGGGCGATTGAACTGTCTCAGAACCTAAACAAAATTGCTCCATGAATCATTTTTGTTCACAAAGAATTAACTGCAATATCAGTTGTCTAATAGAAATTGATATCCACCTCTGACACAAAAGTTATCTCTTCTATATCCAAGTCATCACCAAATACACAATCATTTTTCACTGGAAAAGAACACAAAAAGCAAGTTAAAGATATTGAGATGAAGCTAGTAAAAGAAATCCTGGAAAACTGTTTGGATCTGAAACATAAATAATGCCAAAGAATTCGGGCTCAGTGCAGTCCATAGTTTGAGTGCTGGTTTGAAACAGAAGAAAAGTTGGATTTACTGTCTAATTGACATTACCGAACAAGTTTACAATTGCTAATAAGAAGTTGAATCAGTTCATTATCTAGTTCATTGCTGAGAAAAGGAAGCACCCTAATGGAGCTCCCAGATTTCAGTTATGTTGGCTAAGAGCAAATCGCACAATCAAATTGATTTGACATTTACCAAAATCAACACCCCATTCAGCATATTGTTCATAAAGGGACCTCAAGAAGGCTCTTCCTGCTCCCAACTTAGTGTTTACACTCATGAAACCATGTTGCATCCATGCACAAGCTCTCTCTTGGATCCCTATGTCTTTTGCTGTCCATGTTCGACCAGACTCTACATAAGCACCTCCCTAGTAGAAAGTGAAACAAAGGCTCAAGCATTAAATTGAGTGCCAACATCAGATTGTTAAGTTAAGCTGTTATCATATTAAGGAAAAAAAAACTGATGATATTGCTCAGTTAAAAGAGAAGAATAAGAAAATTACTGTGGTAGTGTCTAGAATAGGAGTGTTAGCATTGTATGCTTGTGTACTTATTCCTCTCATCACATGAATCCCAAATTTCAAACCCATGTCATGTACTTTCTTGGCTACTTCAGCGAACCCTTTCCCACCTTTGGAAGAAGGCCACCGACCCGGATCAGGGATCATCCTCCCCCATTTATCAATTACATCAAATCCAAGAGAATCAACATAAGCACCAGGCACCTTTCTCCTATACCAAAGGTAGTCCACCACAACATACTGCATAAAAAAGACATTGTATTGACATGACGATTTCCATTCTCATGCTTACAGAAACATCAATCCAAAGCAAAAATTGTAGGAATCAGCCACGTCTGTAATTTTACCTCATATCCATGAGGTTTTAGACGCTGAGAAATAATTCTAGCATTTTGCAAGAATTCTTTTTCAGAAATGGTCCAGCAAAAAGAATCATAAGAATTCCAACCTCTTGGAGGTAAGCTTGCACGGTCCGCCTCAGATGAAACCCTGAAATCAGCCTAATTTATATACGCATTGGGATTCACAGGATGAAAACAAAAACCTACCTAGGTATTCCTAATTCACTGAACCTATTTAGTCTATTCTTCATGAATTTATTACTAACCAATTTGCAAATGAATTACTAAAAGGACTGGAGTTTCTAAAGAAAAAGAAAACACACGCGGATACAGAGAAAGAGAGGAACCTGTAGAGAGAAACAGCTAGGAAGAGAAGCAGAAAGCTGAAGATTGGAATCTTCATGGTTTCCAATTGACCTCTGGACACTGGTTGCTGCTAAGCCAAAATCAAAGTGCCACTCTAGTAGAAATATCTAAAATCGATTAGGCGATGATTATAATTATGAATATGATAATGGGTATCGAACATAGTAGAAAAAGTTTTGATCTTTAATATGACGAAGTGGCGAACGGTGGCACCTTAACTCGTAGGAACCCTCCGTGTAGTCCTTTTCAAGTCTGTTTCGCAGTAAAGATAAAAAAACAGAGGCAAGGGGTGTAATGTATTTCTTTTTAACTGCTGACGGCAGAATCTTGTTAGTAATATAGCAAGAGCTAAGAGAGCCAGCTGTTCTGTTGAAATCGCACTGTGTGTTGTGCTAATGTTGCCGTTAATATCAGGTAAGAAATACCTAGTACCTATATCTAGTTTTAGCTTTAATCTTGACCTATTTGTCTGAATAATACGTTGAGCCAGTTGTGTCCTATCCATAATAAATGTTAACAAATTTATTTAATTTCTAAAATCTATGTTCTTTCCCCTTTTACTTTGCTTTAATTTCCATACATCAAAATTAAAATCATTAACTTTACATACATCAAAGTTCTTTCCCTTCATTCTGTTACTGGAATTGGATCACTTGGGGTCTAAGTCTAAGACGTGTTTTAGTGCTTATGGTTATGAACCCATGTAAAATTGATGGGGTCCAAATAAATTGATTTTTTTTCACTACTTTCTACTCTTTCTTGCTCTATTCCACAGTCTACTTGCATCAGGGATTAGTCAAATTCCACAGAAGAAAAAGGAAAAAAAGAATGATGAAACAAGTGATATGATGCTATTATGACATTCCACTAAACAATAGACTATGAGAAGCATTCTAATATTGGTGATTGGTGAGACCAACTCCAGAGATGATGGGAAGAAAAATTAATGATGGTTGACGGATGGAACAGAACTTGAAAAGATTAACAAATTCAATTATTATACTAAATTCCGTCAATTTGTTCATTATTACTCCTCTCTATCTTCTAATTTCATGGCATTTTCTTTTCATGGATTCCCTGGTAAGTATTGGTGGTATTCACTGATTTGTTGACTAATGATGCAAGGGTTTAGGACCCTTAATTTACTGCTTTGCATGTGATAGTGCTTTTTCCTTTCTTTTCATTTCCCTTTCAATTCTGCCAAGAAAGACAGCAGGTGTAAAGGTCAACTCTTTCCCTATCCATTCACCACTATATAATCCTACCATTATTTATAAAATACACAAAACCCAGCACCAGCACGCACCAAACCATGAAGATTTATAATAGCAGCTTACTTCCTCTTTTTCTTGTTAATCTCTTCTTTTTGAACTGCCAATTGACGCAGGTCCATTCTATTGGAAACGAGACTGACAAGGTTGCTTTGCTCAAGTTCAAAGAAGGAATAACTAGTGATCCCCATGGATTCTTCGATTCATGGAACGATTCTCTTCCTTTTTGCCAGTGGAATGGTATCACTTGCAGTCCCCGCCACCAGAGAGTTAGATCAATGGTGGTAAAAGGACAGAATTTGATTGGATTTGTCTCACCATTTATTGGCAACTTGAGTTTCTTGAGGATCCTCAATCTCCAAAACAACACTTTCAAAGGTCGGATTCCTGAACAAGTGGGTAATTTGTTTCGACTGCAAGATTTTCTTCTCAACAATAACACAATAGATGGAGAAATTCCTGTCAACTTGACTCGTTGCTCCCAACTGAGGACAATTGATCTGTCCTGGAATCATCTAGCAGGAAAAATTCCTGCAGAGATTGGTTCTTTAACAATGCTTGAGGAGCTATTTTTTAGTGTGAACCATCTGACAGGAGAAATTCCACCTTTCCTTGGCAACCTTTCATTGCTTACTCTCCTTTATGTTGGAGAAAATATGTTGGAGGGAAGTATTCCAAATGAACTAAGCAAATTGACAAGGCTCACAGATTTGGGTGTTGGACAAAATAAACTATACGGTACAATCCCTCTTTCCCTTTTTAATATGTCATCTATTAATGTCATTGCAGCTACCAACAACCAGCTTAGCGGTAACTTGCCAAACAACATAGGCCTTACACTTCATAATCTGCAGTTTTTGGGTCCGTCTACCAATCTGTTTTCTGGGTCAATTCCAACTTCCGTGTGCAATGCTTCTCAATTGGAAATACTCGACGTAGGTATCAACAATTTTGTGGGACAAGTCCCCATTTGTCTGGGAAACTTGCCAAACATTTCGTGGCTAAGTTTTGATATGAATAATCTAGGAACTAATTCTACTAGAGATTTGGCCTTTTTAACATCTTTGAAGAATTGTAGCAATCTGAGAATTCTAAGTTTTGCAGCAAACAATTTTGGAGGTGTTTTGCCTCAGTCAATAGCGAATCTGTCATCTCAACTTAGGGTGTTATATCTTGGATCCAATCAAATCACTGGACCTATTCCTGATTTTTTAGAGAAATATATCAACTTAATTGCAGTCGCCCTAGAGATGAATCTTTTCACAGGAAACATCCCTTTTTCCTTTGGAAAGTTAGCAAAACTCCAGGGCATGTTTTTAAGAGGAAACAGATTATCGGGTCAGATTCCATCCTTTATAGGCAACCTTACTCAATTGTCTCAGCTAGATCTCTCCAGAAACAAATTCCAAGGAAGTATTCCTGCAAGTATTGAACATTGCAGCTATTTACAAGCCTTGGATATTTCACAAAATAACCTCACCGGGTCCATTCCTGAGGAGGTTCTTCGTCTTTCATCCCTAGCTACATTCCTGGACTTATCACATAACTCACTAAGTGGTGACCTGTCAGCAGATGTAGGGAAGCTAATAAATATAAATAAACTGGATGTTTCAGAAAACAATCTTTCTGGAGAGATCCCTGGAACAATTAGCAGCTGTTCAAGTTTGGAATATTTGTACATACAAGGAAATTCTTTCAGTGGAACCATTCCTTCCTCATTGGCTTCTCTGAAAGGTCTCCAGCAATTAGACTTTTCACGCAACAACCTCACAGGAGAAATTCCAGACAGCCTGCAAAGTTTGCGGTTTTTATCATACCTAAATCTTTCCTTCAATGATCTTGCGGGTGAGATTCCAACAGGAGGAGTTTTTAGAAATGCTAGTGCACTTTCGTTGATGGGTAATAACAGGCTTTGTGGTGGAGTGCCACAACTCCATCAACCGAAATGCCCGATGAAAGCAATCAAGAAAGGAAAGTCCATTCATTTTAAGTTGGCAATTGCAATCCCTTGTGCAGCTTTCTGCCTCCTATTTGTGTTATTAGCTATTCTGGCTTATCAAAGGAGAGAATCAAGAAAGAGGTGGCCTGCTGCAACCGAAGAAATGGGTCGCCTCATACAGGTATCTTATGGGGATCTTTATCGTGCAACAAGTGGATTCTCTATGGACAACTTAATTGGATCAGGCAGCTTTGGTTGTGTCTATAAGGGATTTCTCAATCAATTGGAAAGACAAGTGGCGATTAAGGTCCTCAAACTTGAAATTTATGGTGCATCGAAAAGCTTAATGGCTGAAAGCAACGTGTTAAGGATAGTCAGGCATCGAAATCTTGTTAAGCTATTAACATATTGCTCAAGCATTGATTACAGGCAAAATGAATTCAAAGCTCTAGTTTTTGAATTCATGGGGAATGGAAATCTGGAGAACTGGCTGCATAATAGGAACAACCAATCAAGGAACTTGAATATTCTGCAGAGACTTAACATCGCAATAGATATTGCATCTGCTCTGCATTACCTTCATGACCTTTGTGAAATCCAAATCATTCACTGTGACTTGAAACCCAGCAACGTTCTTCTCGACGACGAAATGGTTGCTCACGTAAGTGATTTCGGTTTGGCTAAGCTCTTCAAGACCAACAACGACCAATCTCAAAGCCATACGAGCTCTATTGGGATAAAAGGGACTTTCGGCTACGTGCCTCCTGGTATTTTTTCTTCTTTTTGATTTTTCTTCTCGTAGTTAAACATAAATTGTGGTTGTTGTTTTATTTTCCGTGGATCTAAATTGATAATCCTGCTTAACACTGTAACAAAACGAATTTTATAAAATGCAGAATATGGAATGGGTTCTGAGGCTTCAAAAGAAGGAGATGTATATAGTTATGGCATACTTCTATTGGAAATGTTCACAGGAAAAAGGCCAACAGATCAAAGTTTTCAAGAGCATTTTAATCTGCACAACTTTGTTAAGGATGCACTGCCAAGTCGTCTTGCGGACATCATGGACCCATCACTTCTCCCAACAGAACTTGAGGAGGTGGAAATACACCAAAGAGAAATAAGCAATCATGGCAACCCAAGCCAAATAAGTGGCAAAGAGAAGGAGTGCTTGGTTTCAGTATTCGAAGTTGGAGTAGCTTGTTCAACAGAATTACCCCAAGAAAGAATGAAAATGGGGGATGTTGCTAAAGAACTGCATTTGATTGGAAGTAATTTACTTGGAGTTCGGATTTATGGATAAAGATAGAAAGGTATAATGAAACTGTTATAGTCATTATGCAGAGTTTATTACAATTTCTCCTGCTTTCACTCCAAGCTGACTAAACTAGATGTGGTTTCAGGAGGCAGCAGTTATTCAAAAGCAATGGATTGGATGCTTTCTTGGCTAAGCCTTTCCCAGGTGCATGGTGTCACTGTTCTCGGCCGTCTTGAATTTATTACTCTGACTTTTGCTGTTTGAAGAATTTTGATTTCATTCTGTGTCTTGTTACCCACTTTCTTTGTCTTAAAGATAGTAATGAAAGGAAAAGCTAGAAGTGATCAGCTGAAATTTGGGTACTAGTTTTTGTAATGCCAGTGAGTTTATGATTTCTTCTGTTAAAAAAAAAAGTTAATTTTTAAAAAAAATTATCATTCAGGATTATTAAATTGTAATTTACAAAAATAATTTGGCCAAATATTTTTTTTTCAGTGCAGCTTCGGAAGAAATCAATAAAAATTATACAGTGTATCCAAATTACAAAATATATACATGTACTAATCAGAAAAATGTCCATGCGATGCATGGGTTTCACCTAAAATATTTGATATATTAATTTTTAATTTATTTAATTTTAATACATCATATAATATATATTATTATTATATACATGAAAATACATATATCTGAATAATTTTTTATTTTTTAATATTATTCTTATCTGCCTCAAAGAAAATAATTAAAGTCAAAACACAAAAAAGATTAGCCCTTTTACCAAAACTGATTGGAAATCCAAATGAGGAAAAAGAATTAGTATCAAAACTATCGTACTTGAATAATATTGCAACTGTTAGTGCAAAAAAAAAAAAAAGATAATTAATTTTTTTAAAAAATTATCATTCAGGATTATTAAATTGTAATTTACAAAAATAATTTGGCCAAATATTTTTTTTCCATGCAGCTTCGGAAGAAATCAAATAAAAGCTATACAGCGAATCCAAATTACAAAAAATATATATGTACTAGCCAGAAAAATGTCCATGCGATGCATGGGTTTCACCTAAAATATTTGATATATTAATTTTTAATTTATTTAAT
>CANXYI012158307.1:0-10597 GCA_948208565.1 Hura crepitans | reverse complement strand
GTATATGTGTACATACTTTGCTTTACTAACATCTATCTTATAATGTGTTATCCTCTCATTCCATACTATATGTTTCCTTTATTATAAGATAGCAATTGGTTTCCCCTATGTCTGGCATTTTACCTTTTTATATTTAGGATCCTAGTGGTACTTTATTAATTATTGTGCTTGATGTCAATCTCAGTGTACTATCATTATACTCTTTGTAATAATTATGCCATATAAGTATTTTTAAGGCCTTCTCAATTATACTTCCACCTTTATACATGAGTTCTGTAAAATTATCATTTGTTTATTCATTCTATTTTATCTATCTATAAATTATGTATTAATAGTATTTTTATCCTGCCATATGATTTTATTCTTTAGCACTTTTAAGAGTGCAGCTCAATTTTCAGCTTTATTTTTAAATTTAATCAACTTATTACTTTTATCCGTTACCAGTCCTCTATTTAGATTATTTCCATGCTATTAGGACACAGTTGTAAGCCCATTTCATCTGATTATTTTTATGGGACAGTTACGGGTCACTTTTACTTTACTAGACAGTTATAGGTCTTTTTATGCAAATGTTACTATTCATTTGGTCATTATTCCATTCTTTTCTTTACTTGATACCCCTACACTTATGCTATCTTATACCATTAATCATTATTTCTTTATTTCCATACTTAAACGTCATTCCTAACATAACCTCTCAAATGACACATATCCTTTTAAATTTTTTGTAAACTTACACTTAACCTTATACATTATACCTATTTTATACCACATCTTTACATACCAATTCCATATTCCATATTCCATTATCCTTACATTATGCCTCATCATTTTGTAATCCATACCATGCTCATATCTCTATATTCCATATCACTTTCATGTCATCCATCACATTACCATCCTAGTATCCCATGTATTCATGCCATGCGCCTATGCACATGCCATGACATACATGTCATGTATTCGGCCATTTATATATCACATGCTCATACAGAATTTTCACATCTAAAACCCACCTACATCATCTTGTCTACTCTAATTACACATCTTAGCATGCATAATACTTCCACATCATCATGCACACATACACTATTAAAATTTCCATACGCTTACACATGCCTCAAATTCCACATTCCTTTAAAATGCAATACAAGTTTCAGTTAAATTCACTTATAGTAGGCTCTCAGTCATGTTGTAGCCATTCTAAAACCATCAATTCCATTTTCCTCCACCATTTTCCACTATTTCTCAAAATGGCATATTAGGGATTCATGTTCAAAAATTCCTACAAAATTCCTCATAACTCCAAACTAAAATCTCTCTCCATATGCAACATCACCACATTTGATACCATGATATAAAAATAAAAACCCTTGGAAAAATCAACTTACTCACTAAAGTGGCACTATTCCTTAAGTGCTTATATCTCACTTTTTAAGCTTCCTTTCTCCTTTCTGTCACTTGGATTGTGTCTCAAGGATCATGGAGGCTAAGATTCATATAATTTTCTTGAGTTTTTATGGTGTATGGAGAGAGAAAATTGAACAAAAATGGAGAGAGGAGCGATGGGAAATGGCGTTGGCTTTCTTGGCTTAAGGGAGGGGATGACTTTCTTTCCATCCAATACATATACACACATGTACACTTATATGTATTAGTAAGGTGTATGGCCTCGATCACACCACTTGTCTATCGGACGGCCCAAATTAATTTTATTTTCTTTTAAATTTTTAAAATTCCAAATAATTTTTTAGACCTCCAAAAATCATGATTCTATTGCCAAAAATTCTTAATAATGACTATTAGGGCCCCACAAAATTTCAAGTCAAAACTCCTTCGAGAACTAGGGTTACTATTCATTCATGTAATTCAAAAATTTTAAATAAGTATCAAACGACCTTGAAATATTAAAATTCCTTCACCAATAGCCTCATTGGAGTTTTTAAGCTTCAAGGTATGACATTTTCTGGTCCATCCAGACACTTCTCGAAGCTGTCCTGGCATAACCTCAATTGAAGTTACTATTCACTAATTCTCAGCCCGAAATGATTTATTAATTCTGCTAAAATTTTTAATTCACTCATTTTCATCATTTTCTAGTTGGTCAAAGTTTAATTGACCAATACCCTTTTTGGCTACTATGTGACCCTTTAGTGTCTTAAATGCACTGTATTGAGCTTGAGAGTACTATTCACAAAATGATGACTTTTCGGGGATTACAACCTCCCTTTTATTAAAAAGTAAAGGTGTTAAGAAATAACAATTGCTTAATATCTTTATTTGTCTAATAAATTCAACTACATGCTAATTTGTAACACTTTCTTAAACTTTAAGTTGATCAACATTTGACTTTAAGTTGATTCAACATTCAACTCTAATTTAACTTAACATTTAGTTAAGTTAATTCAACATTTATTTCAAATTCAGCTACATGCTAATTCGATGTCGTAAGATCAACTTCTAACAACTAGAGTTTAAACCTATCTTCTTTTTTCTTAGGATTTAAATGCATGTTAACTTGAATAACTATCTTTTTCTTTAGGATTCAACTACACAACAACCTTATCTTCTCGAATACAACTTTATGCCAATTCAACCAATACTACAAAAATAGCATGGCATTTCATCCATAATTGATGAAAGCTAGGTACACCATCACTAATTTCTTATATTGAATAAAAACTAATTTTTTTTGTCTCTTTTATAGCTTTCAGCTCAATGCCTAATCCAACACATTTGAATTAAGCTCAATAGCTAATCCACAACACATTTATATTCAGCTTAATGCCTAATCCAACACATTTGATTTTAGCCTAGCAAGCCAATCCACAACACATTTAGATTCAGCTTAGTAAGCTAATCCATAAATCTTGTAGGTTCAGCCTAACAAGTAAATCCACTCCAGTTAAAATTCACCTACTTGAGGCAGGCATTGACATTTGATGTAGCCTTATGGCAAGGTAAATATCTTTAACGAAGGTACTTTGTTGTTTACTATTTCAATTTATATATTTTCATAACACACACCAAAGTAGAGGTAACTATAGATACCCTACCTTTTAGGCATATGATGATAACTAGAGATAGGCTCTAAAGTAATAGTACAAGCCACTTGGAAACTTAGTCTATAAGATTGGTATGGTATTGGTCTATCCGAACATAATGCCATTAGGTTTGTACCAACCCACTTAGACTTTACCAAGCCTAAGGCCCATGATCCACTTAGACAAATCCAAGTTCACATCCGCACAGACTAACTCAAACCTTGTATAAAACCTAGCCCAAAGTCTATAGACTGGTGGGAAAAATCCATGACCTAGGTTTGTATGGACTAAGAAATCCAAGTTTGCACGGACTTGCCAACAAAAATCTTCTTGAAGTGTGAGCTTCATATTTAGATGATATTTTCTAATCCTAAAAGGATTTTAACTCCTTTTAGATGGGAAAGCCTTTCTTAAACCTATAAATACCCCTCTTTGGTATAAGAAGGGAGAGGCAATTTGAAGAGCTAAAAACCCTACTTTTTGAGAGTCTAAGAGAGGACATCAACACTTGATTCACACTATTAGTCCTATAGACCACACTAAATTTTATTCTTTCCAAAATCCTACATTTTTGTGTTATTACTTAAGAGCCTTTTTAATAAGGTAAGATTTAAGGCCTCTTACTGTACATATCATATATGTTCATACTATTCATATGGATCCATGATCTCCTATGGTTAGTCATGAGTGAGGTGATTCTAGGTAATCCCCACCTTAATCATAGGAGTAGGTCATTATTTTATATTATTTAATAGGCTATTTAAATGTTGTGATTATTTTGTCATCTTAATCCTAATCATACAGACCTATCTTGAAGCAAGTTTATGTCCACATGGACTTAATATATTGATATACATATGATCCGACATCTGTGTAAACTAAATTTCGATAACAATTTTCTATTTGCCTTGTATACCATGATTTGACATGTTTTGTTTACCATATTGATGTGCTTATATGATGCTATCATGTTGTATTACTATTTTATCCTTAAATTGCACGTTGGTGATATTTTAATTGACGTATAGTCCACACAAACTCTCTTTCATGAGGAATATAGTCTGCACGAATGGTCATCCCTTACATTTACTTGTTCTTAATTTGCAATCTACACAGACTCTCTCACATAGGGAACATATTCTATATAGACATCTATTTTTATAATTACATATGTTAGTTTATATATTCTCTATGATTAATAAGTATATAGTTTTCCCTAGTGATAATTTCCTCCGAGCATGCATCTTAATTCATTCCTTATTTATGTTAAATAAGTTGTTGTTTCATTCTTTTTTTAAGTCCTCTTGAACCATTATTTTTTATTTCTGACTGATTTTTTGAGTCATTTATAAAAGGCCATTCTTACTGGATTAGAGATCTAAATGTACATGTTAACCATAATTAGCTATAATCTGCAAAGACCTATACTAAAGCCATATTGAGTTCATATATACTTGACTACGTTGAGATAGGACCTATCATATGCTTCATACTATTTATTTAGTTCTATACCTTTTTATTTCTATTAATCATTTTGGGTTGTAATAGGTAGAACAATAACTTGTTTTACATGTAAAAGTCTAACTTCACATCAAATGTTTTCTATCTTAATTAATTAGTGTTTTCATAATAAAATGGTTTTGAGTTTTTCTTAATAAAAGTCACATAAAAAATGTATCTTAACAAAGGCCAATCTCCTAGAGATAGGAGTTATGTAGTTATCGCTGATTCATATAAAATTATGAGTAATTGTCAAGTCAAACCACAATTAATGAATGGCTCAATTTTTTGGATGTACAATATATTGCTATGTTGTATGATTTAAATACTACAATTTACTTTCTTTAAGTGAAAAGGTGACATGAATGCTTTAATTATAGTGCTTGCTTACTTGGTAAGGGATTGATAAATGTTACAATATAATGGAAGGCATATTATTATGGCATAAATAAGATATTGATTTCGAATGTCTCTAGGCAAAAGATCAACTGTACTAGTTTAGAGCTAGGTGGCTACTCCAAACACTGACTGTTCTCATCTCCGATAAAATACAATAAATCTACACCAATCTTTTTGATTATACCTTCTAAGTTCATATAGTTTCATACACTTTGTCCACTAATTCTCTAGTTGTAAACAGGTCCAATATGGTAAGGGTCATGTTAATCATCATAACATATATATGCATAAGCATCAATTTTTCATGTTGTATTAAAAATCCATTAGCATATTTGTATTAAGCATAAATTTCTCTTTATATCATATACATTAATTTTGTCACACCCTGACCTTCTGTCTGGTATTTTCATGAGGATAGAGTGAAAATTTGAAGAAAAAGTGCAGAATAAAATGGACGTATAGATCAAATAGAGTTGGTTAGTGTGAACTACAGAGCGAAAATTGATAAAAGGGAAAAATGGAAAATACACGAGGAAGTTAGGGGCAAAATTGGAAACATGTATTTTGTGGGTAAAAAGATGAGAGAGAAATGTGAAAGTGATAAAGAATAGACATATGGCATAGAAATGAGGAGAAAATATCAAAAGAATGAGGTTTAGGACTAGGTCTCGGTGAATAGTGCTTTAGGCTATGAGTAGTACTTTTTAGACATGAGTGGAGCTGACCCAATCGTAAATTAGCATAAATTATAAGATGAATTATGGTGTAATTTGATAGATATTTAAGGTCATATAAGATCTTAAAAATTAAAAACAAGATCTAAAATTACGATCAATGGTGAATAGTAACCATTTAGGGCTACACCAAAAATTGTCAAAATAAAGCTTAGAAAAATTCGAGACCTTCACATCCTAATACTTAAAAATCCAAGGAATTCAAAAATCATAAGATTGGAACTTTTCTGAACATAGGAACTATTAAAGATAAATTAGTCTAATTTAATAAAGAAAATGACAATTTATGAGATAAGCATGACTTGATATTTTTTTAAGGAGCATTAGTAGCCATTGGATAAAATAGTGACATATGAGATCTTAACCATCCAAAATAAAATTAAATGAATAAAAATAAAAAGTAGACACACTTGGATTTAATCATGGCCATATATGTGATATGTTTAATCTTTGTCATTGAAACACATGTATACATAAGAAAATAATGTAAAATATTCATCAATTTCAACCAATTGTCACTCACTTCCTCTTCCTCCATGGCCAAAATTCCACTCTTCCTACCTCATAAAATTCTTTTGCTAATCTTCCATTTTAACTCAAATTTATATACTAAAATGAAAGCTCACTTCGACTATATCATTAGCCTTTAAAAAGTATATGGAGAAAGGAGAATTTAGAGGAAGAAAAAAGATGGAAGATGAGTAATTAAGGCCATCTAAGAATTGGCAAGTTAATCTTTGAACTAAGTGATTATTAGAAATTATTTGAGAATTAAAGGTAGTTGTTCAGAAAATTATGTTGAAAATATGTGATTTATGACATTTTTAATGGATTTTGTGTAAGGAGTTGAATATAAAAGTTGAACAAATTGAAGTATGGATAATGATGTGGTGAAATTGAAGAGGTGTAGAAGAAAAATTAATGGATTAGAGCTTACACAAGAGGTAAGTGTATGGAAATTCAAAATTCAAAATTCACATATATGTAATGTGTTAGATGATATGATTTAAAGGCATAATAAGAGAAATATAAGTAAGTATAGGATGGAGGTATATTGAAGACTTAAATAGTTTATGTAAAAATTATATGATTATAAAAAAAATTCCTAAGAAATAATTCACCTTAATTATATTGAAATATGCATAAGAAATTGGTGCATTAGGAATCACATAATAATAAAATAATACTAACAAACATACAATCTTATAGAAATAAGTATATGATTAATTGAGAATATCATAAGTCATAAAAGAAATTTGTGTACCATTTAGATTAAAGGTTTAATTACATGAGAAATGTAAATATGTGTACAAATCAAGAAACTTTAATTAAAATGAGAATAAAAGAAAATAAATAAGTTAATTAGATGTTATTTAAGAAGAAATTAAACTAATAAAAGAATACATAAATTTAGACAATTTAATTGTGTGAGATTAATAATAGAAGAAACTTTTATATGAGTAAATAGAATTAATATTTATATATCATGGATAAAGTTATAACTTAAAATATGAATAAAGAAAATTAAAATGAATACATGAGATTAATACTAAATTAAAATAAGTAAGAATGATAAAAGTAAATGTTAATAGCTATATGTGCATGATTAAATAATTAAAATGGGCATTACGGAAATAAAATAGACTAAAAGAAATATAAAGAATATAAAGAAAGAGAATGTGTATGTGATTGGAAAAAATATGAGATCATAAATTAAAAAGTGATTAAAGGAAAAGAATTGTAACACCCCCTACCCATTTCTACTTGAAACAGGCAAGGTGTGCTATTCTCGCTGAGGTCACCCATCCTTAGATTTTCCCAAGTGCCTTCCATTTAACTTTTATCGAAGTTTGACTAAAGTTGACCAAACTACCCTTTATGCCCTTCTGATTAATTATCCTTTTATTACTACCTATTTTAGTCCGTTAAAATTCCAAATTGATACTACTCAACAATTACAAAAAATTAGGTAGCATAATGGCTACCTGGGTAATAAACCCCAATTAAACCTGCAGAAAAGAACACTTCTAAATTCAATTCTTCAACATACCCACATTTGGACCCTTCTAGTCTTCCCAGATTACAACAGTCCTCAATGGCACACATAAATCTTAGATCACAGTGTCCTAGACCCATCAGTACACAACTATGCACAAGCAGGTTTATAATAACATGCAAAATTGTACATGCACATCAATTTATTAGTCTTAGTTGAACATATATCCCATAACCCACAATACCTTTATATACATGAGTGCTTCTCTACAAAACTCAAAAAGAAAAACAAAAAGTACCCAAGGACTCGACAGCAGCTACACTGATGATGTCTAGTGCTGATCGTCACTCGTTCTAATGCCTGCGCATTAGAACACCGACACGCTGAGTATAAAACTTAGTGGTGGAATAAGCCAAATATGATATGTCTATTATGCATACAATCAACATGCAACATTCAATACACATTAGCATCACCCTAATTCATCTAAGTCTAGTTCATCATTTAGTTCAGTCAACTTAATTATCCTTTAATCTAGTTTATCATAATATAGGCCTATGACAGACAAACAACTCTTAAAAACACTAGATAACGGGAACTATCCTGTGCAGTGGGCCACTTTTAGGACCTATGTAACTACACATACCTAGCCCGATAGTAGGGATTAGTCCATAGACCTCTCAATACCAGATTAGTAGATAGCAGGGATTAGTCATTGGACCTCCTAATACCTATAAATCACATCACAACAATCATAGGTAGATAGCAGGGATCAGCCCTATAGGACCTCCTAATATCCACAAACAGACAAACGGGTAGTAAGGATTAGCCTAGGTGGACCTCCCAATACCCTACTATGCAGGGTTCATGTCAGAACCTCATTAGCTGCACTCACCACAACCAACACACAATAGTGGCCCTAGAAGGACCAAGCTGCCTTGCAGCTGCTAACTCCCTAGTTGACCAGTCAATCCATCCAGTAGGTGTCTAACTAATGGGCCAATAACTCATTTAGACTATTAACCTTATTATTATTGATTTCCCAGTCCAATTTTACCATTAGACTATATGTTAAGACAAAGTGCATATAAGTTACCATAACTTTGCCCATGGTCGTAAAGTTACTATTCATATGGTCAGTTTCCATAACTGACACTATTCAATTGGTCATTTCCATTTTTGTTACCTTTTATAACTCAATCTATATCAACTTTATTTACCATCATTCTTTCACATCTCATTCCATGTACCATGCTCACGCTTTAAGTTCCATAACCACACCATAATTTAAGTCATAACATACCTAGCTACCATATCATTATTTCATCCCATTTTTATACCAAATAAGACACCTTTAGTATTCATTTTCTTTTATGACTTTTACACTCCATTTGTATGCCAATTCCACACCTAACATGCCATATCTACAGTTACACATGCCACAACCCATTAGCCATACCATTTGGCCTAAACATGCATCCACACATACACATGTATTTCTTTTCAAGTGATCATGCAAAACCTATTATTTCCATGCCACTAACTACTTTATAACATCAATTCACTTAATTACTATGCATACCCCTAATTTCCTACACTTCCATACAAGGTAAATGCATAAAAATGTAGCATACACATAAGACACATTAAATTTAACCTATTCCACATACCTAGGGTGTGAGAACACCCTTATTCCATCACTTTTGTGCTTGTTTTCTTGGTTTTCCTCACTTGGATGATCAAACCCTAAACATACACAAATCTCACCTTAGAAAAATTCCCAAAAATAATTTAGAGCTCCAAATGAAAATCTAGAACTATAAAAATTCTTAGAATCCTTTAATCTACCTATACCAAAAATAAAAAGTGAGTTTGGACCATTTACACGCCAAATTGTCACTATTCACTCAAGTGACAAATCTCCCAAATTGAGCTTCTTTTCTCAATTTTCTTTATAGAATTGGAATCTAGGGATGATAGAGGTTTGATTTCCTATAATTTGTGTGAAGTTTGAAGGAGAAAAGAGAGAGAAAATGAAGAACTTAGTGGGGGAAACAATGGTGGTGGCATCGACTCAAAGAGATGCTCAAGGTTGAAATGAATGTTGGCACATGTGAGGGCATCCACATGTGTAATCCCTTAAATATAGAGGTTGGGTTGCCTAAAATAATGGCACATGGCAATCCAATGGCTAGGATTCACTTTATGTCACTTTTTGCTTTAGAAATTCACAGAAAATTCTATGGGCCTCCAAAAATTCTTATTTTAGTTTTAAAAATCCTTGATTAGTGTAACTAAGGCCCACATAAAATTTCAAGTCAAAATTCAATAGTTGACTTTTTGACACTATTCACCTTTTAGAATAAAATATTCAAAAAAAATATCTATCGACCTCAGAAAATTATAATTCCTCATGCATCATACTCATTGGAATTTTTGAAATTCAAGGTATGATATTTTTTAGTCCGTCTGGGCACATCCCGGGTCTATCCTGGCACAAACTCATTTTATCTCTTCATACAGTAATTCTTGACTCGAAATAATTTATTGGTTCTGCTAATTTTTTTAATTCATTCATTTTCCCTATTTTCAGTCCTGTCAAAGTTTTATAACCAATACATCAGTCATTAGACTTATGATGATGCCTCGCAGTATGGAACATCACTCGAGCCTAGAAAGTACTGTTCATAAGACCTTAACTTATGGGCGTTATAAGAATAAAAGACTAAAAGAGGTAATGAGGACATATTGAGCATGGAATTATACATTTATATAATTAAGATTACACACACACACACACATACACACACACACACACACACACACACATATATATATATATATATATATATACAGATATATATATATATATATATATATACACGTATGTATATATATACATATATATATATACATATATACGT
>CANXYI012158219.1:0-12242 GCA_948208565.1 Hura crepitans | reverse complement strand
TTGTTCTTATAAGAATTAATGTTATATCTACAAATATTAAGTTATAATTAAATAATTAATTCAAGTATGTAGGATTATAAATAAATGTCTTTGTGAGAATTATATAAAGATATGTGGTATTAATAAGTTATTAAATGAGTTGAAAGACATGTGAAATAATAATTAAGAAAGAAAATAATAATAGTAAAATAAAATAAAATGAATAAAGTAATTATTTAACTTAATTAATGATATGGAAAAATATTAATATGTGACTTTATTATTAAGGTATTAAAATAAATAAATAGATAAATAATTGTATCAATATATTTGTATATATGGATTAAATAAATAGGCATTTAAAAATCATATGTGTATGTATACAAGTATACATATAGTTAAAGGAAATCAATAGATAAAAATAGTATTATATTAAAAAAATAGTTGGTAATTGTTAAAAATGGTATTTATTGTATAATAAAAATGCATTTGTTTAAGTAAATGTGACATGGAATAATGAGTAAAAGTAGAAGTAAATAAATGTGTATGTGGCAATTGAAAGGCTAAAGTAAGAATAAAAGATAATTAGTGGGAAATTATTGAATAATTAAAATAATGATTAAGGATAATATATAAAAATTTATGTTAGATAATTTTAGTGGCACTATTTAAATAAAAATTAATAATATATTGTTTATAATTAATAAAAAGAAAATAAGGGATGATAAATATGTGTTGTATAAGCTAAAAGGTGGTCATGTATATTAAGTGTACACGATGTGTGGAAGTGACCATTTTTAATATGAAAGTATGGCATGTTATTGATGAATGCACACGAATGTTTTAGATGTAGAAATGTAATTAAATGTAATAATAATGATGACATGGAAATATGGAAATGACAGTAACAAGTATGTAAAATTATTGATGTGAATGGAATGGATAATTTCATGGGGATAACTTGAGAATGGAAATTATGAAGTTGACCAAAAACACGGTGTTTTGCTCATAAAATGACCTATAACTATATAAAGTAATTGGTAATTAAGAATTGGCCTATATTAGTTAGACACCCACTAGATGGGTTGACTGGTCAACTAGGGAATTAGTAGCTGCTAGGGGTTTTGGTCCTTCGAGGCCATTACCTGTGATGTTTGATGGCGGGTGCAGCCACTAAGGTTCTGATATTGAGCCCTACACAGTCGAGTATTGGGAGGTCCATACGGGCTGATCCCTATACCCATTTGATTTATTTATGGATATTAGGAGGTTTTACGAGGCTGATCCCTGCTATCCACCTGCGATGCGATAGACATGATAATTTGGGATATTGAGAGGTCCCACAGGGCTGATCCCTACTATCCCCTATAAATGTTGAGAGGTCTATGGGACTGATCCCTGCCATCTACTAGTCCGGTATTGGGAGGTTCACATAAACTGATCCCTACTATCAGACAGGGTAAGTGCAACTACTGAGGTCTAAAAAGTGGGCCACTACACAATCTAGATCCCGTTATCTAATGTCTTTAAGTGTAGTCTCTCCAGTATGGACCTAAAATAGAATGACAAAAAGGGATGTGAATAATAATGATTGTGATGAACTTATAACATACTTGGCATGACTTAAAAGTATTATAATGTATCTAGGTGAATTTAATTAGACTATAAGATACACTAGTTAATAAATAATAATACTAACAAATAAATAACATAATTACATGCAACATAATTTGATAGTCAAATACAGGCTGCCTAAATTTATAAGTTAATAAAAGTGGAGGTTAGTATAAGAAATGTTTCAATGATCGAACAAAAAACATTATATGACTAACTCGTATACAAAATAAAAGTTATTTAATCTCAATCAAGTGAATAGAATTGTGGTGACAAGAGTAATACATTAAAGGAAATCAATGTGGTAAATTAAAATGGTTATGCAAGAAGTGCTAGAAGCAAAAGAACCAAAATAGGAAGCCAAATGAATAACATATTATTTCCATAGTGTAAGGTAAATTAATGTAAGAAATGATTATACTGTAACATGTCAATATAGTAATACAGATGTAAAAAGAAGATGATGTTTAGAGAGACAAGAATATTGTTAACTAAAGAACATTGACCGAATATGAAGTACTAATTGTTAAGAGAATAATGAACTCGATTTATATTGCTAATTAGAGAAGGGAAATTTTTATTTATGCTGTGTGAATATACGTTGCATTGCTGAGTATACATTAAACCTGATATCTTATAAGTATTTATATGTTGTGACATAAGATTATTATAAATTGTTAATGTTATCATATTTATGTTGCATGCTTGTGTGCTTACATTTACACATATATTTCATTGAATACACCACTGAGCATCATTGCTCAGCGTATTGGCTTTGCTGGTGCGTAGGTAATAAACAAGAGTTAAGTTGCAGCCTCAAGTAAAGTAATGCAAGTTAATAAGTTTAAATCTGGCAACACATGTACACAGGTGAGTACCATTATTAGGTTGGCACTTATGTATAAGATAAAATAGTGGGCCCTAGATTATATGATTATAGATAGGTGGTTAATAATGGTAAGTTAAGTAAGTTAGCGAGATGTCTTTCATTCAGATCCAATAATCGGATTGGGTGAGAGATATCGCTTGTGGCATCCTATATCTGAACCCATTATCGATTGCGTATTAGGGTGTTACATTAGGTCTTTAATTAAATATATTTTAACTCCCACTATTTTTTTACAAACTAATAGCCTCACTATTGATCTGAAAAGGCTTAACTTTCCTAGTGGGTCAATATCCAGCTTTGTTAAGGTCAAACCTTAGGTATACCCAACCCATAACTAGATGGTAGGCATCTCATGTCAATTGCATCCAATGCAACTACTGATCATTAAGGTACCAACTCTTTGTAAATGTATATCTCATATACATATCCCCAATCTTCCCTCCAGTCTCATTAACCTTGGGTATGCCCAACAAATTAACAAAACTAATTAAGACAGACCTATTAATATAAATTAAAAATATCCAATATAACATGGGCTTGAGTATACTCAACAACCCAATACTAAAGAGAATTATGGTTTAACTTATATTAATAGAAGGATTGTAAATCTCAATATTATTGAGGGATTTCTTTCATTTTACCCTTATCATTTAAGGTTAGGGCATACTTTGGCTTGCATATACATATTTAATCTAATTAAATCATGCTATAATGACCCAAAAATCCTAACTTTTGTGAATAGTACTTTCCTGAGATGAATAGTGTTCTCGAGAATCAGGATTCACTGAAGCTACCAAATGAAAGTATTAATCATGAAATAATTTTAGGCAAAGCTTGAAACCAATCAAAAGTCATTTAGTTGGTTAAAAATACTAAGTTTTTACAACAGTGTATTATGAATAGTGACCAAGGCAAAGTTGAACTGTAAAGTATTTTAAAAGTTGCTCAAAAAATTTTGGGAATTATACGATTTGATTCTAAAAAATTCTAATTAGCCTATTGGCACTGGAACTAAAAATTTTTGTTGTTGGGAAGTATTTTATTTAAATATCGAGCAACATGAAAATGGCTTTTTAATTCCATTTTTCTCATTTTTCGAACTCTAATTTTTAGAGTGTTGTGGGGCCTAAATTAATTTAATTTTTCATGATTTAAATGAGATTAATTGGGTTTAAAAATAAAGGAGAAAAATTTGGAGAAATACATTTAAAACTGATTTTTCTCAAAAACTATAAATAGTCAATTTTTTTTGTTAAACTAGCAAAATCACTCTCCCTTTCCCTCTCTCTTCTTGCCATCAGCCACAAGGAGGAAAATCCTCCATTGTTGGCCATTTCTCCTCCTTCTAACACCTATTTCTCCTATCTAATGAAAATTTTTGAGTCCCTACGACCTCTAGATGCTAATTTAAATAGAGTTCTCGAAGAAAATCGGAGGAATTTTCCTGATTTTGAGTTCGATGAATAGTGCTCATTTTCATTCAAGTAAGAATTCCCAAAACCCAATATTTTTTCTAAGATCTAAGGGTGCCCAAGAGTCATTTAGTGTGGTCATTTGAAATTTTTGGTTCCTACATGATTTTATAAGAATTTTTATAAAACCAATCTGTAAAGGGCAGTTATCAAAATGGAACGAGCTTATGATAAAGGAAAGGCAAAGGCTTAGACGAGCTTCATGGTGTATTTTAGCCATAGTAGGTATGTTTAATTGACCTAACTTGTGCAATTAATCTATGCCCTAACTTATACATAATGTATGTATGTGTATGTTTATGAAGAAATGCTTATGTATATGATTAATGGACATGCAAATTATGATTATTTGGTAAGAGAAAATATGTATGTATGTAAAATAATGGAAGAAAATTGCAAGTGTGTGATTGAGCATGGTGGTCGAATGGCCATGAAAGTTCATGTGTACATGATATTATTGTAATGTGCATGTAAATGAGCATATATTGTTATGGAATGATGATTTAGGATTTATAAGCATATGGTATGATAGATTATAATGGAATCACACCATGGAATATGTGTGTGTAGTTTGTGGCTAAATGGCTATTGGAGTATGCTTAGGGGTATGTGACAAGTAATACATGTGAATATGCATAATGATGGCTTATAAATGTTTTATACCATATAGAGCATAAAAAGAATCATAAATGTATGTATATGAGAATGGATGTGTTAATGTATTATATATGTATGTTTGTATGTAATTATGCATCATTATGGTTAAATGCTAAACTTTGTGAATCCATGACATAATAAAATGATATACATGTGAGACTTGGCATGGTATGAGATAAAAGCATAACTTGATGCTTAGTGTGCCTTAGCCAAATGGATGAGTAATTGTGAGCATGAATACTTCTAGGTAAAAGTGATTAAGGCATGGCATGAAATCATAGCACAAATGTGTGGGTGTGTGTATGCATATGAACTAGCTGAATGATTTATTAGCTTTTAATGCATGAATATGCTTTATAATGAGCATAAAATGAAATACATATGATCACATGCTAAAAATGAATTATTGGAGTTTGAAAATGTGTATATAAGCATTTAATTAGGATGTATGATGTGAGTGAGTGACTAATGCATATGACCTTGTGCTTAATCCCTGAAATATGGAACATCACACAATGTTTTCAATTTAATTAAATTTTGATGATGTCAAAATCAAATGACTTATTTTAAACTTTCAAATGATGGAGAAAATTAATAACCTATGAGAATGGCCCATATGAGTAACAATCTAGATATGGATAGGTTGATCAGTCAGCTAGGGATAGATAGCAGCTGCTAAGGCACTTTGGTGCTTGAGCTCAGTTTGCAAGTCCACTTTTAGTCTAACCCAAAAACCTATATTTTTATGATCTTTGAATCCATGTAGCTGCAGCCACTATTTAGGTCCCACAGGCCCATTGCACATTTCCACGCAGGTATAACTGCTGTGTAGGCCTAGTAGGATCATTGCACACTTATGCTGGAATAGCAGTCGTTCAGGTCCAAAATATGGGCCACTACACACAATGATCTTGATATCCATAGGATTTGTGTTCTCATTAATATAAGCATTATAAAGATAATTGAATGGACACATAAAGAATTTAAATAGTCTTTTATATACACTATACAGTTTATGCCATATGAGTGATGAATGGTATTAAGTATGCATTATCTATAATAATTATGATCATTTGATAGTATGTACAAATGAAATATAGTGTATTACATATCAATGTGCTCATGGTGCATATTAACTTCTTTATTTTTGATAATGTATAAGCATGAGATACATGATATTATTTTGATCATAAGTGTGGTTAGTTAAATCTTGTATAATTAGGCATGATTATATATATATATATATATATATACATATATATGGCATCATGCAAAAGTTATTTCAAATACACCACTAAGCTATTCACTTAGTGCATCATTTCATTTGCAATGTGTAGGTAAGGAGGAGGATTGAGCCCAAGCCTCTAGACATCCAGATAAGCAAGAGAATACTATTCTTTTTGGTATATTTTGTTGTATGTAATTAGATTATGGAATGTATAGACATAGAATATGCACTCTTATGTTAGATGTAATTAGTCTTAGGCCTAAATATATTGTTTTGTAATTGTAGCTCGTATATGGTCTTGTAACTGGATTTAAACTCTTTAAATTGTTTTATGCTTGTTTGTTGTCTCTTCTTGAGGTTGAGATTGTGACTGTGCTGATGATGGATTTACAGTGATCAGAAGGATCACAAAGTTAAAGAAATGATTGTGAAATATTTTAGAAGTGTTTTCTTGATTATAGGTTACTATTCAAAAATTTGGCATAGTGCTTCGTACTGCTGTTATGCTGCCAAAATTTTGGCACAAGAACTCTCAAATTTTGAATATGTAACTCAATTTTTGAAAAGTTTTTGAAAACTCACATTTTTATGTATTAATTAAGTATGAATAAATGTTTTACATAATGTTACATAAGTAGAGATCAGATAGCATGTTATGTGCGCACTTTTTAGTCATGTTTGGCGACTAGTCAGTGATCGGACTGGGTAAAGGGTGTCAAATCTTGTGGTATCAGAGCTTCAATTTAGGTATTCCTAGGTAATATAAAAATGTTTTAGGAGTCAAATCTATACATACCATAATTTAAAGGCACCAAGGCTTATTAATTATTCTTATGCCTATACATAGTTATGAGTGCATAATAAGAAGAAGAGGAAGGACATGTTTCTATGTCCATGGGATATGAGTCTAATAGAATGGCCTCTATGTCTAGTAGTGCTATGAGGCAGGTATCATTAGTAGCTCAAGTACTACTAACATTTTTACAAGAGATGCTGTAGCTTTTATGATAGGCTACAACAGCTGCTCTACCTCTAACACCTCAATAGCAGGATATCCCCTTAGCTCTCCAAAAGACCTACCTAGAAAGAGTTAAAAGAATGGGAGCTGAGGATTTGAAGGGAAAAGGTGAAGTGGATCCTAGAACAACAGAATATTGGTTGGATTGCACTAAAAAGATAATGAAGCAGATGTGTTGTACACCTACTAAGAAAGTAATCTATGCCACTTCCTTACTCTTAGAAGAAGCCTCAAAATGGTGGGATGATCTGACAGAGTATAAGATAGAAGATGAGCTGACTTGGGACTTTTTCCTATCAGAGTTTTATAAGAAATACATTCATAAGGATTATCTAGATGATAGAAGCTAGCAATTCATGGACCTTAGATAGGAGCAGAAGTCTATAGGGGAGTATGAGAAGGACTTCTCTATACTTAGCTATTATGCTAAGGATACTATATCTATAGAGGCTAACAAATACAAGTGGTTTGAGAAAAGTCTACATGTTGATATTAAGTCTCATGTGGTTCTTCTGAAGATTAAAGACTTTAATCAACTTGTTGCAGTATGTTACTCTATTAAAGGAGTGTAGAAGGAGAAGTAGGAATACTATCAAAAGAAGAGATCTTCTAGACCTAGAGCATCCAATAATGTACAATAGTTAGGTAAGAGATTTTGAAGTAGTCAATTTGGGACACCATAATAGTCACAGAAGTAACAGTCTTAAAAGACAACCCGGGGAAATCAAAATAAGAGTAAGACTATATAGCAATCACAGATAGCTAGTAAGACTATATAGCAGTCATAGATAGCTAGTACACCTAGTTTTACAGGTAAGGGCAATCAGGTTCCTCAGTGTCCAACTTACCATAAGAGACACAAGGGGGAATGTTAGTGGAAGAAGTCAGAAGTATGCTTTGAGTGTGGCTCACTGGATCATTGTCACAAGGATTATCCTAAGAATGCTAAAGGTAGACATGGATCCACATAAGTTTCCATTTGATGCCATAAAGAGAGACCAAGGAAATAAGCTAGAGGGAGCTCAAAAGGACATAGCAGAATCTAGAGCTGAGCATAGAGCTCCTACTCGATAGTATGCCATCAGGGTATAGAAGGAGGCTGACAAGCTAGATGCCAAAGCTGGTACATTTTTTTTCTTTTTGACTCACTTGTTATAACTTTGATTAATCTAGGGTCTACACATTCATATGTTTGCATATCATGAGCATAAAAACTAGGTGTTAGTGTCAAAACTTATGGACTTAGAGATTTTGGTTAGCAATCCTTTAGGTCAGCATGTCATAGTAAACAAAGTTTACAAGAAATGTCTATTGACAATACAAGGACACCAATTTTCGGCTGATCTCATCAAGCTACTATTTAATGAGTTTAATCTAATATTAGGCTCAGATTAGCTATTCAGGTCTCAAGCAATAGTAGACTACAAGTTGATGAGGTTGACTTTCAAAACTAAAGATAGGGCTAAGATTACCATAGTGGGTGAGAGGACAGACTTTCTATCCAATGTGATCTCAGCACTGATAGCAAGGTGACTAGTGAAAAAGGGTTGTCAAGCTTTCTTAGCTCATATTTATGATACCCATAGTGGGGAGCAGGATGCTAGTAACATACCAATGGTGTCAAAATTTATAGATGTATTTCCAAAAGAGTTGTCTGGTTTGCCTCTAGAATGAGAACTCAAGTTTAGTATAGAGGTGTTACCTAGCACTACTTCAGTATCAATAGCTATATATAGAATGGCTCTAGTAGAGTTGAAAGAGTTAAAGATCCAGCTTTAAGAGCTACTTGATAATGGTTTGATCAAGCCTAGTGTTTTGCCTTAGGAGCACCAGTGCTATTTGTGAAAAAGAAGGACGGTACTCTTCGATTGTGTGTGGATTACTGCTAGCTAAACAAAGTGACCATCAAGAACAAGTATCTGTTGCCATGCATTGATAACCCATTTTATTAACTTAAGGGTGCAAAGGTGTTCTCTAAGATTGATTTGAGGTCTAGTTATTATCAATTGAGAGTAAAAGAGTCTAATGTGGTGAAGATAGCATTCAGAATAAGATATGGCCACTATGAGTGTTTGGTAATGCCATTTGGTCTTACCAATGCTCCTGCAGCTTTTATGGAGCTTATGAATAGGGTGTTTTAGCCTTTCTTACACTAGTTTGTGGTTATCTTCATCAATAATATCTTGGTTTACTCTAAGAGTAAAGAGGATCATGAGCAACATCTGAGGATGGTTCTACAAGTTTTGAAAGATGAGAAGCTGTATGCTAAGCTTAACAAGTGTGAGTTTTGGCTTAGCAAGGTGGCTTTTCTTAGACATATAGCTTCTATAGAAGTGATTTAGGTTGATCCCAGTGAGATAGAAGCAGTTATAAAGTGGAAACCACCTAAGAACACTATAGAGATATGAAATTTTCTTAGTCTAGTAGGATATTATAGATGATTTGTGAAGGGATTTTCCTTGATAGTTGTGCCTATGACTTATTTGTTAAGGAAAGATGTCAAGTTTATCTGGGATGACGAATGTCAAAAGAGCTTTATCAAGTTGAACGTGATATTAATAGAAGCATTGATTCTTGTTCAGACAGTTTATAGGAAGGACTTCATCATTTATAATGATGATTCACATAATGGGTTAGGTTGTGTTCTAATATAAGAGGGTAATGTGGTTGCCTATGCTTCTAGTATAACACCCCTTGCCTATTCTAGAAGGAAACAAACAAGGAATGCTACTTCCTCTAGGATACCCATCCTAAAATTTCCCTAGGCCTCATTCATTTAACACTTATCAACTTATTTCTTATGAAGGCATGTTACCCTTGATTTCTCCAAATTATCAGATAATCTTCTAATGCTGATTATATTAGACTGATAAAACCCTAGTTTACATCGGTTATATTTTACAAAAATTTAGGTAGCATAATAGCTACTCGGGTGAAAAAGTAAAAAAATTTTTATGTCTAAACACACTTATATAATAGTCACAACAGTAAACCCAACTCCTGGACCCTTCTAGTCCTCCAATCAACCATCAAACACAGTCACAAGGTCTCAGACCACAATTTTCAAATAGCTAAATAGGCATATATTTTTATAATAGGTTTAGATTTACTCAAATCATGCAGTTTATTACATAAACATCCTATATATGTATCCATAATATACATCAACTATCTATTTCTAAACCACCAATATACATGAGTGCATTTCTATTGATAACCATCAAAATACAAAAATATATATACCAAAAGAAACTTAATAGCCGCTACACTACACTGCATAAAGCTGGATAGCTAACCCCATCTAAGACCTACACATCGAAACATCGACATGCTGAGTATACACTAAGTGGTGGAATTGAAACAATAAATGCATGTCACGAGTATGATCACACATATGAGGTCACATGTATAGTTAATTAGACACTATGATCATTTCCATGTAATGTTATCATGTTATTTACTAGCTATGTGCTATATCTTATAGTGCCTTGTCATGCAAGTAACTAGTTCATATTTTATCAAGTCAACTTTAGTACTCATTTTTCGATATTTTCCTATTATTTATCTTCATTACTCACAAAATATTACATTTTTTCTATTATTTTATTTTTTAGGCCTATAATAGACAAACTATACTTTAAGACACCAAATAACGGATCTATGCTATGCAGTGGCCCATATTCTGGATCTTGGTAACTACACCTACTTAGTTTGATAGTAAGGATTAGTTCGCTGGAACCTCCCAATACCGGACTGGCAGATAGCAGGGATCAATCTATGGACCTCTTAATATCTGTAAATGGGATAGTAGGGATCAACCCCATGGGACGTCCCAATACCTTAATCATATCTCTATAGCAATACTGGTGGATAGTAAGGATTAGTCCCGTGAGACCTCCCAACATTCAAATAAAGCCAATGGGTAGCAGGGATCAACCCATGTAGACCTCCCAATACCCAAGTGTGTAGGGGTCAATAACAGAACCTCGATAGCTTCACTCACCATCTCATCAAACAATAGTGGCCTTAGAAGGACCACCCTGCCTAGCAGCTACTAAGTCCCTAGTTAACTAATCAACCCCTCCAGTGGGTGTTTAACTAATAGACCAATTCACTTTTCATTTATTTAATCCTTAATCCACTTTTAGCTATCATTATGATGCTTGTCGTGACCCGAGGCCCGACCTTTAGGCTAGCGAGAACCAGTGCGATGTGGCTAATAAGTGAGAGAGTCACCACTAACTAATTAGGGTGTAGCTAGTCACCGATTGATCTAGTCTGATTTTCGGGTTCGGGGTTATTTTGACATAGGGAAGGTATTAAGCACCCTACGCCACATTTTTAACATATAAGGTTTATTTAAAATGTAATTATTGATTATTGAATAATTTTTTTAAAAGAATAATTCATCTGTTTTAAAGTGACTATAACCTTATTCAATCAATGTTTATGATCATAATATTATAGGGACCAATTATGAATTAATTTTGCTTATCTTTATAATGTATATAAATTTTTACATCGATTATATGAATGGTCATGAATATTAATTACTTGATAAAATTATCATAATATATCTTTTAAATTTTATTGGTTCAAAAATGAATATCTATGTCATCAAAAATGAATTGAATATATATCTCCTATGCATTTTTACATAGTTAATTATAATATTAGGGACTAATTATGAATCAATTTTGACTAACTTTTTAATGTGCGGGAATTTTGACATTGATTAGATGATTTGCCATAAATATGACCTTTTTGATAGGATTATCTAAAAAAATTATTTATTTCCATGTGCCCCTGAAATGATCCGAATATATATTTTAGAGTTTACATTTATCATTTTTATCTGATGATAAATTTCTCTACTATATTTAAATAATTTAATACTTTATTATTTTTCTTTATTATACACGATAATAAATGAGAGAGTTGACACATCAATTTATTTCATTAAATACGTGTTTTTCTTGCATAATATAAACCGTCATTAAACATTTTAATACGTCAAATATTTAAATGTTATTTTTTATTATTTTTTATTAATTATAAAGTTTTTTTACCAAGATGATATATTAAAAATTATATTTTAGAAGGCATATTTTTTATTATTTTTTATTTCGTAAATTCCCTAATATTATTTGAAATTTCTAATATATTAGTGCCCTCACATTATTTTCTTGTTTAAAATACCTATATGATTTATCAAGTCATTTTTTTTACTATATTGACTTTATATTTAATTCCTTAAATTGCTTCTTATTTTACTTAATTACATATGCAAATATTTATATTATTGAAATAATAAAAAAAATAGTTTAAACACACCCTAATTAAATTTGATACAATTGTTTGTTGTAATGACATTATTGGCATTTT